>PVKE010015358.1:0-33586 GCA_004027555.1 Craseonycteris thonglongyai
CTCTTCTGAGTTCTTAAGGATATTTTTAAAGCCGAGTGTACAAAAAAAATTCAATGAAGGGATCTCACTCTACCTGGACCACTTACCAATTTCACAGTTGGGTCCTGAATACCCATCAGGGCAGGAACACTGATATTTGTCAGGGCCTGTGTTACTACAAGTTCCCCGATTGAGACACGGCTGGTGAGTCCCACAGTAATTGAGATCTGCCAAGAGAGCCCACAGAAGTCAGTCACTCAAAGAGGTCAATGCCCCTGTGTTTCTACACCCATTCATCTCTTAAAAGCCAAGTGGTACGAAATAAGTCATGGGGATGTAATGTGCAGAATGGGGAATAGAGTCAATAATATTGTATTAACTTTGCAAGGTGACAGATGGGTGACCAGTCTTATTGTGGTGAGCATTTTGCAATGTACACAAACATCAAATCATGCTGTACACCAGACACTAAGATATTACATGTCAATTATACCTCAATAAAAAGAACAAAATTCAAACCACGGCATGCGAGACAAATTTAAACATTTATAATAAAAGCCCCCGCAAATCAAATTAAAAAATTATTGCCCTCCCACCCCCAAGATTCTGGCTCCCCCTGAAGTCCCCGTCCCACCCAGTCCCATTCCCGAGGGGCACACCTTTGTCGCAGAGCTGACCGCCCCAGTTGGTCTCACAGAGGCACTGCCAGGGCTCGTTACAGGTGCCGTGGACGCAACCCGGGTGTGGGATACATTTGTCGCAGTACAGGCCTTGCCAGCCATACTGACACCTGAGGACAGAAAGCACACCGTCCTTTAGTCCCCAGAACATCAGGGAGAATAGATCTGTGCCATTTGGGCAGGTCTGCAAAGTCCAGGGTTCTTCTCTTTTGTTCTGTTTTGGGTAACAGGATGGTAGACTCCCAAGGTTTGTCTGGGGGCTCCCTCTGAACAAACATTTTCATAGTTGGGCCAAAGTCCCCTCCCAGGCGATTTGTGACAAAGGGAGGGCTGTTTGGGGAGAGGCCAGTGTGGGGCTGCCCTTCACAAAGCCACTCTTCTCAGGCTAAAGGCATGAGCTGAGGGTGGAATAAATCAATCCCAGGGCAGACTATAGAGGGAAAGGAAGGACTCTCCAGTGACAACAATAGCCATGTGAAAGTCCCTGCAAATGAGGCACTTCGGGCCGTTTTTACACAGCAGCTTGGCTCAGCTCTTTGTCTAAACAGCAAGTCACGACCCCAGTGCACAAAAATGCAACAGGACACCAAGTGCTGCAGGAAACTGCCTCACGATGAGGCTTTATGAAACCAAACAAGGAGGAAGAGCAGGCACCTCCTTTGGTAAAGATGCGGGTAGGACCACTGAACCTATTTCTGCAGGGAGGGTGAGGGGAGCCACAGCCCTCAGAACCAATTCCATAGATAATTTATGACCCACTACCATGACTGCTTATGCCTCTTTTATAGTTATTTCTCACTTTGGGGGAAAAAAAAGGTCAACTCAGTTTATCTAGTATTGGGGAAGGGAGTCGAGTTTCCTTTATAAGTGCCTCATTAATCGGACTCTTTCGAGGCCAAATGGTGCCTTTGATCCCCAAACAAAAACACAAACATAAACCTTCACCTGGGGTGGGAGAGAGGGCAGGATCTCAACCACTCACCCCTCAAGTTTCAAGCCCTCTGAAACTTTAACTGCCTTCTCAAAAATCAAGCTTTCACAAAGAGGAGGGGAGCTGGGGGAAGGCCTGAGGGGAGAATGAAGGTGCTGTGGGCGAAGAACAGGGAGAGGCCAATATTTCTGGGGAAAGCCATGGTCAGAAACCAACAACCCCCTAAGCCTCTCAGCTGTAACTCTGGCAAACAAGCAACCTCAAGAAGAAAGGGATTTTGGGTTTCCAGAGAGCTGGAGGCAGGCTAGCAAATCCCTGTCATGGGAAAATTATAGGGATCCAGCTCATAGCTAATCACACTAGGCTGAGAATCAGCTTAACCCCTGAGAATACTGATTGTTTCCTAACTTCTACTGACAAGCCATCCACACCCAGATACAAAGAATCATCAGAATGTGTGGTTTAAAATTAATCTGACAGGGTTCCGGTTTAGGTGACTGGGAACATCGGTCTAAATGATGAGTGACTATTTAAAGGAGCGAAATAAGAACATATCGTATGGTAGAGAGAAAAAAAAAAGTGGACACAAGTCATTTCTCAAGATAATAGATTATTTCATCTTAATCTAGAAAACACAAATTACCCTGCCCAGAACATGGGGGGGGGGGGCATTCAATTAAAGATTGATATTCATATTCTTACTTCGAAAGATATTAAGAGGGAACTGATTTGGAAATAGCAATATTCTTACCATCTTCTTTTATTCCCTTCAGTATTAAGGATCCCTACACCTCTTCCATTTGTCTAATGAAAGCATGAAGAGGCAGCTGAGCACTCAACCTTCACCTCCTCATTAATGAGAGCTGGAGCCCAAAGCATAAGAAACGAACCACAAGAGGTCACAGATGACTTCAAAAGAAAACAAATAAAAATACTGACCCTAAAAGTGGTATCACAAAGTTATCCTCGGTTTAATAGGATATGATTAAGGTTCTCATGAGAAATCCTCATATGATGATTCATAATTAAGTTTGATATTCCTGGCAGGCTTGCAATAAAGCCAGCATGTGTGCCCAGGAAGAGGACTCTAAGTCTACTTGAGAACAACAAAACCAGTAAAGTTTTCTCACACAGAAACAACAACAACAACAACAAAAACCAAGGACCTCTGTAATACATAATCCCAAAGACAACTTACAGGTAACTTGCTATTCAACTATTTCTGGCGCAGGACACAACTGTGAACTTCCTCAGTGAGAAGGTTCTGTTTTGATTTTCTTACAAGGCAGGGAGGAGAGGAGTTGAAAGACTATGCAAATGACGTGTGGGAAAGTCGCACCTTAAGTAAATAAGGGCACCAGTGCGAGTCTGGGCAGGGAGTGGGAGACTTTGAAAGAGAAAGGGCTAAATTCTGGAAACAAAGCCTGTTGTTCTGGCTGGGAGGGCCCTCCCCTGCGCAGCCGGCTGTTTATTCTGATGACAGTAGCAGAAATCGGCTGGTCGAGGCTGATACTCATCTCAACGCAGAGCAGGACCAGAGTCACTAATAGCCCTGCTGATCTGACTTTCTCTAGAACACCCTTAATTATGGAGTGTTAAAGGAGGTGGATGCCCGCTTAACCTTCGACAGCAATGCTGTTAAATACACATAATGCGATGCACAGGTGATGTGATGTGGACTTGTACATCCGGAAACTATCTAATTGTTACCAATCAATGTCACCCCAATTAATTTAACAATAAAAAAAAAAATACTACACTCAGCCGTCACTAATGGACGTTAGTAGGCAAAACCCCTCAGCCTTCCAGAAAATAATCTTATCTTTCTGAAGTGTAGAAAGAGACAATTTTCAGGTCAACCTGTTTTTGTTTTTCGCATCCAGCTGCCTTCAGCCGCACTTCGGCTCCATGCCTCAGAGCCCAGGGCTCTTGCTGGCATGGAGCAGGAACAGATGCAGTGGTGGAGTTGTAAAAGTCACAGACAGTTCTGTCACACAGTTCCCAGAATGTACTGAGCAACAAAAACGTGTGGTTGGCTTGTCAAGATACAGATTCCTGGGCCAAATCCAGGGACTGAGATTCATGAGTGTGGGGTGGTACCTAGAAACCTGCATTTTGACAGTTCCCTAATTTGGGGACTTCACTTGGGATTAACGAAGTCTGGGGACAGTGATCCCCAAGTATGGTCCCACGAGCACCAGCAACATTGCTCAGCAGCTTGTTAGAAATGCAGAGACCTGGGCCCAACCCAGATCTATGGACTCAGGATCTACATTGTGACAAGCACTACATGTAACATTAGTTTAGATTATGAGTTGTAAGCTTTCCTGGGCTCAAATAAGGGTACCTTTGGGGGCAAAAGTGGCAGGCCCAAAGGACCCAGTTAGTATCATATTAAATCTGCTAATCCTTAAACTATGAGAGGAAGTGTGAATGATGAGATTGTGTCAAAATGCCATAGCACCAACAGTATTTCCTGAAGCAAGCCTTTCCCAAATTGGTATAATGTACATTTTAAGAAGTTCCAAAAACTGTAATCAGGAAGCAGTCGGGGTAGGTCTCCATTTGGCTTCTGCATTGTCTGGGACCATAAAAGAACAGACTTCAAAGGCCAGCAGCAAAGTCTACATTCATCAGGCTCAACTGACAAGATTCCAGCACAGCCATTAACCTCTCAGCACAGGCCTGTCTCCCCCCTGCAAAGGGGCCAGGAGATTGTACTAATCCCATTCTAAAGAATACTCCACTTTCCCCTATTGATGGGAAAAGTGGGGGAGGGTTGGAGATGGAAAATGGGGCTGGGGCAGAGGCAGACAGAGAAACATACCCACATCCCTCCATCTAGTCCATTAGCACGTTATGGGGAAGATTACAAAAACGTGTTATCAATTTACAGAGCAGTTACTACATGAAGTCACTGACTATGCCCGTAAGAGTTTTCTTTTTTTTCTAAGAGAGAAGTGTGTGCATTCCACTGGACAGCTGGTATAATTTAATAAGCTTTGGATGTGGCTATTTAAATTTTTTAAAGCTTCCTTGTCTTCCAAAGAAACGTATTCACAATAAAGTCAGTCCTCATTTTGCATTTAAAAAAATTATTAAAACAAATAACAATGATCTGCTTTTTTCTATAATTCTAAATCCAGCACACATGTTTATTTTTCAGCAATATAAATTTTGGCTAGGAATGAATCTTTTTTTTCCATTGTAATTCATTTATAATTAATTTTTAAGAATATAATGGTCACTTAATATAAAACAAAAACAAAACAGTTTGAGTCGTTTACCTGCAGTCACCAGGGAGTTTGCAAGACCCATGCTTAGGACTACAGCCCTGCCGGCAAATAGCTGTAAAAACAAAAACAAAAACGGATGCATCAGCACACTGCCTGTTTCTTATACCCGCCACTACCATGAGAATGGCCTAGTACTCTAAGCCTACAAAATCCACAATTTTAAGAGATCTCATATCAAGTCCATTGTGAGGAGAGGAAGAAGGGAGGTGCCCAAATAACAAATCCAGCTTTAAACTTCAAGGCCTCACTAGCAGATCCTCAAAACATGATACTGTTTAGAGACCAAAAAAAAAAAAAAAAAAATGCAGGCAAGTGGATGGGGGAAGGGGACTTTCACCCAGTGTTTCAAACAATAGCTACCCTGCTCTCTGGTCAATTCCCACCCTCACCAAAAGGAAAAAAAAAGGTATAATCCTTCCTCTTGTCACCCACTCTGTCCCATCAGGACGCTTTCAGATGAGCCCCAGCCTTCTTAACCTCTGCCTCCCAAACGCTGGCGTCTCAAAAATCCCATGGGATCAACAAAGCCAAGTAGGCTTCCTTGATTTGGCTAACTCAACAGTCAGATCTGGTGGTACTTCTGCAAAGTATCCTGGCAAAGCAATTCTGCTTCCTTTATTAAAAAAAACCAAAAACTGTTGAATAGACATTTAAGAATACCAAACACTTTTTAAGTAACTGTTACTGATTTTTAGAACGCCAACTACTTAAAATATGCTGATCAATTCTGACTTGTAGTTAGATCCTAGAAACATCATCCTGTTAAAACTCTTGTCTCATTATTTAAGAAAGCTCTTTTACTCAGGAGACCCTCAAATTCCTCTCTCTACCCTGCCCCTCAGTCACAGTTCAAAAATTCCTTTTTAACTTGTGTTTATCTTGAAACAATTTATCAAGTTATGTGAAATAAGCAGAGTCCCTTAATGTGAGGGCATATTATAGTTAACTAGAACTATCCATCAATTTGCTAAGACGTAGGAGGCTTTGTAAAGACCAAGATAATTCTGTGACTATCTATCAATGTGATAATTCATTGAATTCTAGAAGGGGCTGGGACAGCAGGTAGCACATCTGAAAGCTTATGCAGGCGTAATTCAAAAAGTATAATTCATTGTACTTTTTATTGTGCTTCATACATTTTTTTTTTAAGATTTTATTGTTTTTGACAGAGACAGATAGAGAGAGAAGGGGGAGGGCCCAGAGCAGTCTGCATAGTTGTACATCATCAGTTTTTGACAGTTTCATTCTACACAAGTGGGTAGGGGCTGCACAGAGCAGGAACTGGACCGGGGGCCTCCTGCATGGGAGGCAAGCCCCCATAAGCTGGGAGGCCAAACCAGGAGCCTCCCACATGGGAAGCTTGCCCTGAGAGAACCATACTGGACCACACCCCAGGTTCAGCATATGGGCCTGCATGGGTCAGGGCCAGGGCTGGGATTTGATCCTTGGATCCTGGGGCTACAAGTGAGCACTCAACCCACTAATCCATCCTGGCTTCCCCACACTTATTTTTTTCAATTGAAGGCAAGACCTTCCACCAATGAAGAGATTATGACTGGAATTGTTGCAATACTTGCTTTATTGCAGTGGTCTGGAACTGAACCTCAATATCTCCAAGGTATGCCTGTGCTACCATCCAGTGGGTGGGTTCAATTCTACACAAGTCTGAACGCTTAGGCTCAACATCTTCCCCCTCCCTCAATACCGTGGTCCCAAAAGATGCCCAGTGAAAGCTTGCCATAAGGCCACGCTGAACTCAGGGGCTGTCATTTCCTACGGGATCATCTATTCAGACATTTACTGAGCTAACCCGGTTCCACCTGGCATCTGTTTTAGGTCAGGTTCCTTGGAAGCAGAGCTTGAGAAGGGATGTGGGTACAGGAGACAGAAGTTGAAGGCACCAGAGGGGGCAGAGGTAGGAGCCAGGAAAGAATGTGGTCTCAGCAGAGGTCTGGCTTCACCCTGACCCCAGGGGAGCGTGAACTATAGCTCAGAGTGAAGGCAAAGGGGGCTGGCGTTTGGACCGCATGTCAGTGAGTCACTGTGACTCACTGGGATGGGACATGGAATGGCTCCTATTCAACCAAGGACGATGCTGCAGAGGAGCAGCAGTTAGCAGCCACCCCTCAGAGCAGCTGGGGGACGTGGCGCCAACAGCCATCTTCCATACTTAACATCTGTGTGCTTCAGGCACAGAAATAAGCCCAAGTCTCACCCAACTTGAGACAGCCACCTGAATGCAGGTGGAATGAGAACGACACCAAAAGCAACAGACACTTGGGGCTGGTTAACCCGCCTGGCACACGCCCACACACCTTTGTTACACTCTGGGCCCATCCAGCCTTCCATGCAAGTTTTGTTGCCATTCTGGTCACAAGCGTAGTGTCCAAAGAAGTCATCTCTGGGTCGGCAGAACTTATTGCAGCCGAAGCCATAGTAATAGTCATCGCAGGTCACTCGGATCTGATATTCAAAGTGAGCCACCCCTGTGTTCTGCTTTAGAGTCTGCCACTGCCGGCTGGGGTTTATCATGCCTGAGTGAGAAGCCTTTTCAATTATGCTATCAGGTTCTAGAGGCAAAGAAGGAAAAAAATTAACTGCATTAACATTCACATCTGAGCCTTCTTCCCTGACCATTTTGGCTCTTTTTAATAATAAATACACATGGTACAAAATTCAAACAGCACAACAGGGCACAAAATGTACAGCTCCTCCCCAGAGGCAACCACCTCTTCCACTTACATTCCCTTTTAATGGGTGCATAGTATTTCACTGTCTGGAAATTCAATGAAACAATTTATCTAGCTCCAGTTTAGGTTGTTTTGACCTTTGGCTATATCTGCCCATGCCTGTAACAGTAAACAATAACCTAGAAATGGAAGTGCGAACTCAAAGAGGATATGCACACCCAATCTACTTCTGTGTCCACAGACAATGACCCAAATTACCTAAATGAACACTTGTCAATCTGTCTTCCCACCAGCACAGGAAACTGTTTCCCAACACTGTTATCAAATTGTTTGATCTTCACCTGACAGGTAAAGAATATCTCTTATAGTAATTAGCATTTAATTAAGTGATGGTGATCACCCTTTTGTGTGTTTACAAAACCATTTGTATTTGTCCCTGTAAAATGTCACCAGTTTCCTTTATCAGGTCATACTGATTTGCAAAAGCTCTTTACATATAGAATGGAGTCCCTTAAGGAATGCTGATTGAAAAGCTATTTCATTATTCCAGGTCAAGGTTAGCAATCTTTCTCTTCTGGTTTTAGAGTTGTGAGCCTTGCTTAGAAAGACTCTGTCTATTTCCAAACTCTTCATTGGAAGCCAAGGAGTAGAGTGATATGTTTCAGAAATTATAAACTTGACCACCTTTCAAGCTGGTGTTTAAATAACTATACTACAAGCTTGATGCATTTCATCTTTCACCTGTGCTCAGAGGCAAATGGGAAAGGATTTCACCCCAATTTAGAGAACAGAAGAGCCAGGGGTTTTGGATCTAAGTTGTGCTCCTTAAAAGAGAGTGCCTATTGAGGAAAATAAACAAGCCCAGAGCTCCAGCAGCTCTCAGGAGGAACAGAAGTGGTCCCTGCCCTGAGGCCACATATAATCTAGTCTGAAAAGAGACAGGTACTAAAATAGCTCCAAACACCAGGTGCCAGGAATTCAGGGGAGGGATGTGAAAGCAAGGACTGGAGTCAGCACCCAGCCTGTTCTTGTGTTTGTTTTCTTAAACCTGCTAGCACCAACCCTTTACCACCTTGTCAAATTCAAGGCCACCTCAGAGAGATGGTGTTGGGAGCTACTTGCAAAGTCTTTGTGATTCTTACCCACCCACACCCGTTTTTGTAGGCCCAGTGCCTGCGCTCATTTACAAGGCTACGCAAACCCTACAAGTGACCAGGAGAGCAGGAACTCGTGAGTTGCTTCATCCACACTCCACTTCCCACATCACCTCAGTGTTCACCCTCTGGGTTTCTTCTACTGTTGTGTGGGCAAGACAAGCCTTGAACAAGCCCACATACCTGCAGACTTACACCCCAGCACACACAGAACCACTTGCAGAAAACACTTTACTAACGAGTTTTGCAAATAAACACAGGCCAAAGAATGACAAAAATGTCCCCCCATTAACTGTGTGTTTGCTCTGCTGATGCAATTAAAAAGTGTACTAAGCTATTACCATGTGATTATGAGATCTTAATACAGGAATTATTTAAACACACTTGCCATGCCTCAAAGGCTTCCAGCCTCTCTCAGGCACGTATCAACAACAAACAATTCAGACAAGAGTCCAGGCCAATCCCCAAGGCATAGGCTGACGTTGTCATTTTCAATAGCTTAGGGTTCTTTCGACTACTTTCCAGGAAGAAATGCTGTAAAATGATCATTTCAGAATCCTCTATGGGGCTCACAGGTCTGTGCAACTCACTTCACACCTGCGTGACACATTTTTCCTAACAGCCGAGAGGCAGGAAGCCCAATGTGTCTGTGACATCCTTTCTGGCATCTGGGTTACAGAGAGCAAGTTTGCTGCCTGCTTCTAAGCCACCGCCGCCTGAATCACACTTCCTATCAGCATGAGGCATTACAAATGTATCTGGGGTAGTTCACTTGGAAGGCCAGCTTCATGACCTGAAAAGGATGTTACCAGGCCTTCCTGTAATCTTAACTGCATGAAGGTGGAGCGCATGGGACCCCAGCAGCCTTGCAGGCCAAGGTGGAGGTAATGAGAGGCAAGTCCGAGCATAACCCGAGGACCTCACCAACCCACAGACCTAGGCGGCGGCCTTAGCCAAGAAGGCTGAGCTATAAAGAAAAGCCAGTTTTGACCGTGCCTGTTTGTATATTACATGTCTAGTGAGAAGTATAAACTGAAGCCATTGTCCTGGGACAGAAAGATAAATCTGTACCCTGATCTATTATTGCAGCCCTGAAATATAACAGAAGGGACCCTGGGGGGACTGATGACAGGAGGGCCAGCCTGAGACAGTACTTTCTAACACGTGAACAGCACCTGGGCCTTGACTGGGCCAGCCTCTGCTCATGAGGGTTCACTGCACAGCTGATGTGAGATTCTCTGTTCCGAAACTTGGGTCTCTGCCTCTGATCTGAAGACAGGATATCTGCAACTTGTTTGGGCCCCAAAGAGCAGCAATTCCACTCAGGTTGCTACATATCCTCAGTGTCTGTCCCCATGGAGTACAGTCCCCTGGGAGGGGCAGAGGGTGAAGAAAGGGAAAAACAAAACACTCCAGAGTGAACAGCATGTGCAAAGGCCCAGAGGCAGGAGAGAATGTGATTTGTTTGAGAACAGGGTGGCAGGAGAATGGAAAAACACTGCAAGCAGACCAGAGTAGATACAGGTGGGCTATTGGAGCCACTACTATTAAGCATTGGCGTGAGCCGGTGGTGATGTGGAACAGGGCAATGGCAGGGGACACAGCGGGAGACAGTAGGGTCCTAGAGATGCACTGGAGATGAGATTTCCAGAACCTGGAGGTGAATTAGATATGGATGCTAAGAGAAAGGGGTACATAGGATGTCTTCCCGATTCCTGGCTATAGTAATGGATATTCAAATGCTAATACCAATCACCCATAAAGGGAACTAGGGAAGACATCAAATCTGGTTTTGAATGTGCTGGGTAAGGGCAGTAACTTGGAAGCATCAGAAGAGGGGCTGAATAAGTAGATAAGGTGCTCCCAGCAAATCCTTATCCTTCTCATTGGGGTTCATAAAGTGGGCTTCAGTGACCTGCAGTGGGCATTCTATGTCTTTGTGGTAAGCCCTCTCTTCAATTGCAGAGGTCAGAAAGTCCTTTATCCCAGCCCAAGTCCTCCTGCGCCTTTCCAGGGATTTGGCTATATATATCCCAAGCAAGAGATGAGATGGCCCAGACAATGCAGACAACCATGGGCAGCTCTGCACCAGCACTGGATTCCCAGGGACATAGCACCTTGACCTGCGGGGCAGGAAGGCTCAGGAAGTCCCTTGCACGTCCTAACAGATGTCCTGAGCAGCTCTCTCCACCAAATGGTTTTAACATCTGAAGTGAAAAACAGCACGTCTGCACCAGAATCTTTGAAGAATCTATTTCTCCCCCTCCCTAGTCCTACCTTTAGCAATGCTTAGTTACCGTTGTAAACAGGTCACAATGACATAACGCTCACACAATCCCAATGCCTGTGGCAAGGCAGAGAAGAGAAAACAAACCAGTGTCTGACCCTGACTGGCATGAGCCAAAACCAAGGCTGGTCACACACCCTCTCCCACCACACCTCAGTGGGACAGAGGTGCCCCTGGGGGAGGAAGTCCACAGATCTGAATTTCAGATACCAAACAAGAGACCCAAATGGCCTGCAGCCTCTGACACCAGGACTCAGCAATGACTGTGTGGCCCTGGGCAACCACTGAACCAGACAGTCCAGACTGACCCACCTAGCATATACCAAGCTCTCACTGGGCCCACTCTGGGCATTTTGTCAGTAAGAAAAACAACAACAAAATCAAGGTGAGAAAAGGTGGGGAAATGTTATCAGCAAAACCAGAAAGAATCAGTGAGGCAGTGAAAAGAAAGGGATGAGACATTCAAAGATAAAAAGTTCCATCAAGCCTTCCTCCTGAGCAGGATAAGAGATTTCAGGGTGAGTCCACCCCAATCCTGTGGACAAGAAGGGGAACTTGCAGTTTTGACAAGTGTGGGAAAACCTATTTTAAAGTTACAATAAAGAACAAAGACTACCCTATGTTTAAGTTACAATAAAGAGCAAAGACTACCTTATAAGCCAGACTGCTACCATTTCTATAGACATCCTCTGTGTGCCTTCCCCACCAAAACCCACCTTTACAGCTACTCTGAAAAGCAACCTGCGTTGAAAACAGAATCATCTTTCAAAAGGGGACAAGGCAGGTGTAATGGCTGGGAGGCTCTGGAATTCTGCCTCAATGGGAGGTTTGTCATGTGCAGTGTGGGAAACCCTGACCGGCTGGAAGCTCACCTGCCCACCAAGTGAAATTCAAGGTCGGTCTTTAGAGCCCAGCACCACCTCTGCCAGCTTTATCTTTCTGATGAGAGATTAAACGCTCACTTAAAGTTTAAATGGACTTTTAAAAAGTCACTACTTTGATCCTTTAGCAGTCTACAAGATTTTAAAGTTGTAAAACCATTAAGATCTCTATCCCAAAGATAATCTAGGTACCATATTCAGGGACTGAGTTAACTGGGAATCTGTCCTGGCCACTTAATAGTATTCTAAGCAAAAAGTCTAGGGGAAATTGTGGAAGACCGTACTGAGAGGTTCACGGCAGAGGGCAGAGGACAGATGGCAGGGGGTGGCAGAAGCTCCTAGAAGCACCCAGGAGGCAGATCCAGCTCTGACAGGTACTGTATACCAAGCATTGCGATTCCAGAAACATGTGATTAGAGACAATCCTCTGCTGTGATACTTACGGACAGTGTCGTTACTGGAATCCCACGCCTCCACAAGTAAAGTGTAGGACCTCTGCAAACAGACAAAGGACACAGTATTCAGATAGGGGGTCAGTTCTCAAGATCATACTTTCTGGGCATCCCTGCACATCCTGCCAAACAAAACCATAAAGCCAAAATGAAAATTCTGCTAGCTGTCAAACTGAGATCAGCCAACTCCCCTCCCCACTCCAGCACCCACCCCATTTGACCCTTCTGGTGTGTGTGGGGGGAGGGTTGGGGGGCATTGTGGTCATCATGCAGGCAGCTCAAAGCCATCATCAGGAAATGCCACCTCCCTATAGGTGAACACTTAGCATACAGTTTTCCCACTTTCCAGACCCTAATTCTAGTGCATGAGAAAAACGCACAAAGAATTTATTCTAAGCTAACCTAACCAGGTATTTGTACCGGGGACTGGGGGGTGGGGGTGGGGGCATCCAGAGGAGGGCTGGGTATTGCTAAGGTTACACTTTGGGCCCTGGAGGGGCAGTCCCCAGGGAGGCCCCCTTTTCCTTTTCAGAACCCCTTTGAAAGCCCTGTCTGTGTGAGACCATCTAGGCTCCCACAAGTATCAGGTGGCTCTAGGAAGCAGGAGGGGGTAGGTGCAAAGAGACTCCCAAGACAAAGGCGGCAACCTAACTTGGGGTGTCTAGGGGGCAGACTATGGGGAGGAAAGTACAAAAGGGAGAAATAATCACACATCTGAGGGTTATATTTATTGATTAACCTATCTGTCAATAAGATCTAACATGCCAAGAATAACCAGGTTCACTAACTAATCGAATTCCCTGGACACTGGCAGGATGCCAGCTATTATACTGAAGGCACCTTTTATCTTCCAGGCTTATCTCAGAATTCCACCACCCCCCCAAAAAAAATCCAAGCCATTAGCAAATTCCCATTTTCACTCACATCTTCATTTCTAATTTTGAATGAGGTCAGTCTCACAAAATACAAGAGTTGAAATAAACTTTCTGCTATCTTGGCACTGGAGAAATAGACCCACAGGGGGTGGGGAGAAAAGGCACGTGAACCCTTTCATGTACCCGTATGCTGTCACTCACCGTCAGATAGCAATACATCAGAAAGAGTAGCATATACTGATCAAATAATGCCATGCCATCAGAAACACATTCACCAAGAAAAGGCACCTAACAAAGTGAAGGCAAACCTGGGGAAGGGGGAAGGAGCTTCATTCATAACTCAAGGCAAGCTTTCTGCTCACAAAGAGACACAGCAGGCTGTCTCTGAATATAAAAATATCTTGTGATAGACCCTGCCTTGGAATTCAGCCGAAATATGTTTCATACCCAAAGCAGAGTAGGATTCCATTTCATTCACTGATAACTGTGGGAAAATATTCAGAAAAGCAAGCAACACCGGGCAAGCCGGGACACATACCCAACCCTCTCCTGTTAGCGGCCATAGGTCCAAACTCATTGTTGTCATCGTTAATATTTTATTAGTGAAAGTTACACCTTACCTACAGCCTCTAAGTTTCCTAGGACTTCCTACAAGTTACAAGACTCTTCCCTGAGAGTAGCAGGAAATTATATTTCTCTACTGATTTGAGGTAAGCCAAGTCAAAATGAGGTCAGATGTGGGGCTGATTTTGTATAATTAAGCCCTTCATTTGCTGCTCACGTTGAGACCAATGTTCTTCACTTCCACATATTGTTGTAATTAACTTTCTGATTAGATGCATTGATACCCGGGGTTTTGACAGACTTGCACAGCGCTAAACACATAATACCCTCAACACCACGGAAAGGGAACGTAGCCCGGGACTGAGCTGGTGTGACAGTACTGCATTAACTCTGCTTCATGCTCAAGGAAGAAGGCATCCTTGGTCTTGCACAAGAACTGGGAAGACCAAGCTGTCTACCAGGTTCATCTTCATTAGAACTGGAAAGACCACGGGGCAGGAAGAAAGTGTGTCATGAGTGTCCATAAACTGTCTTCTTGAAGGTGGATATGAGGTAAAGGCTGGGAGCTGCAGGGTTGGCAACAAAGCCTCCCCAAAAAGTAAATTACAGAGCCATGGACTTTCTCTTCCCTTGTTTCAGAGGGTTTATGGTTCTAGGAGTCACCCCTTGGGCCAGGAGGATTCCTCCAGCCCAGCCTTCAGAGGAAAGGATTCCCATCAAGGCCCCTATTAGGAGGCACTCTTACTGCCCACTCCATCCCCACACTATAGATGAACAATCAAGATAATTTGACAATGATTATTAGTTGCTAGGGTAGTTTAATTTTTCCCAGGCCCACACTTGATCTCTGTACATCCCAGAAAATACATCCAGACTGAAATCCTGACCATGCACACCTTATGTCCTCAAAGTGGGGTACCAGGCCCAAATCTGCCATCTGCTATGATCAGACCACACCCAAGCAGTCACTGCACATCCGACCCCCAGTAGAGTCCCCAGGCCTCTCCAACAGCTTAGAAAAAGGTGCCAGGCAAGAAGACAGGTAGGTGGGTGTTCAAACTCAGCGAGTTCATACCCGCCACACGCACGCACACAAAGGGCAAATACCTGGAACTGTTCTTGGTTTTAAACTATGAAAATAAGACTCTTACAATGCATTACCTAGCTTTCACGGTTTTCCCCCTTAAATTTGTCCAGAGAAATGGCCTGGGTACTAACAGACCTTCAGACTGGGTTGGCAGAGTCCATCATTTCTGCCTTTTCCCAGCGCCAGGCACAAGAAAATCTGGCCACACAGTGGCAAGTTCTCATTCTCACGCAGCTAGGAGGAATGGTCAGCTTTCAGAATGACCTTTTGGGAGGACTTCTGTGGAATTTTACCTAGGAGGAGCCTGGCACCTATGCCCCACGACGTCCCAGGGCCACCGGGTCCCGCAAGCACCTCCTTCCTGACCTTAGCACTGAGGCTGTGGAAGGGCCATGTGCCACGCTTCATCCCACTCCGTGGTGGTTACCTTGGCATCGGGCAGAGTGGTAAGCACTTAATTGCCACATTAAGAAGGGGGATGTAAGAAACAAAGGTAATTGTGTTGGCAGCTGGGAGCTTCCTTTTCCTGGCAACAGTGGCAGCCAAACCAAGCCCTGAGAAGCTGCTGCCTCTACTCCTGCCAAGCTGACGGACACAAACAAACCGCCATCCGAACAGCACGCGTGCAGCGTCCAAAACCCCAGGCTGCTGTGACAGGCAGGCCTGAGAACTCACACCCTGGGAATACCCCATGTGTCCACAGGGTCATTGTATAGCAGCACTGGCCCTGGCTTTGTCTGGGGCCCTGCACTCTGCTGACTCAACTGTCACTTCCTGTTGCTGGTCCTGGATTAGCATTATTTTTGGAGAGGCCACATTATTCTCTGTAATCCTCCTTTCAATCAGTTCTGCCACGGTATTGTCCTGCCTGCGCCTGGGTGGCCAGAGTATAAAATATTCAGGTCACAAACATTAAATTAAAACACGCACACTCACAAACAATTCACCTACCACCCGGAGGCTTTGGCCAGGTAAGGCATGGAGAAAGGACAAGTAATGCACAATATCCACGCTAAGAAGACTTTAGTCAGAGAAACCCATCTAGTCTGCAGGGCTTGACATTTCAATAGAGTCTGATCTGGTTACAAAGGGTGATTTTCTCATGAAAGCTCACCTCAAAGACCCACCAAGTGGGCCCCTGAGCTCATATCCAGATTTGAGACTCAGGAGATGCCCCCACCCCCTTTCCCATCATTACCCTCACCTGTTTGAAAAGCATCCCACTGATAATTAAATGCACCAGTTACAAAAGGGTGGCGAGGTTAATAGATAGAATACCGAGAAGCCAGCCAAGCACAACCGTTGGTTCACACCGAGCAAGCCTGAACAAGAAGCCTTTCTACTTATTTACCAAAAGTGCACAAAAACTGGGCTGAGCTGGTCGAGGGCTCTGAACGCTTGACTATTTACGGACCACTTTTAGCCACTGCGAGCCATGTTGTGGAATTTTCTCCCCACGCATGCATAGCACCAGTGACAAATGTCACTGGCACCATAAAAATAAGGGCCACAGGGTAAGGTACTTCATACAGTGATCAGAAACCAGCAAGGGAATCACAACAGGACTACTTGGCCCCAAGAGCCAAGAAAAAGGCAGGTTATTTCTGAACCCAGTGCCCTACCCCTCTCTTCTGGTACCCTTCTAGAAAACACAAGAATCATGGTTTTCCATGCATCCTAATATATCTTCCTAAAGGTGAAACAACAGTTTAAGTTTTGTTCTCTTTTCTTAAATGTATTTAAAAGCTGGAGCCAAATGTCACTTTTCTCAGCAGCTCAGAACCTACCTCACTAACCTATGGATTGTTGCTGGGGGTTGGAACATGTCTCTGGAAGTTCACTAAGGGAGAATTCTCACAAATATTAGCCTTTATGAATTACCATGCTAGCTGAATGCACATCCAGAGATTATGCATTCTTACATAGTAACTAATCTTGAAAGCCTGACATTGGAACCAAATTCTAGCCCTTCTACAATGGGCCCATCAGCAGCTGCTATCAATCGTGCCAAGGTCTCTGTTTGCATTCCTGTTTTCAGATTAGGACCCTGAAGACTCCTGGTTACCTTGGCTTTGTTTTTTCATGCGTAACCCTTTTCCTCCACGCTATACCTCTGACTCGCCTTCTAGCTAAAGGGTCCCTGACCACTCTGACATGTAAAGAGTTTAGGCAGTATTCAGGGCACTGGTTTTCTGGGTGCTTACCCACCTCTTGAGTGGTTGCTACCTCTCCTCTCTCACCTATCCAACTTCCCCAACAGCCCTGATGCCAAAAAGCTTCACACCATTCTCTAAAAATGTTTGAAGTCTCTGTAGAATTATGGGTGGGGACTTGATGGGTTGCAAACTCATGTAAGTCCTGGAAATTTGAATTAAGTTGCTAAGAAACAAGAAAATAAGGAGGAAGCAACATACAGAAGGTTACACCTGGAAAAGACAAAAATTATTAAAAACCAAGTACCTTGAATAAGAATTCCATTGGGGAACCAGCCACACAGCAGAGATACTTGGTGCACAGTGAGCACAGCTCTACTGTCCCCCAAGCCTGGTTTTGCAATACAGACATGTCATTTCATTGTTTTCCTCTGAGGTAGGTGTCTTAGAGCAAAGGGCATTTTCAGAGAGTGTTTTCTCCATGTGCAGAAAGTCCCTTGCTTTGAGCGTGTACATACGTGTGCTGTTTGTCTGTATGCACGCTGACCACAATACAGGTTGCACATATTGGCTGTAGAAATGAGGGGGCTCAAATAAGGACCCCATCCCTCTGCCCTCCATGTGTCCACACCACATCTGTGAAGGCCTAGGGACTGGGAAACATAGGCATAAATGCAAGCACTTGTCAATTATATTGTGATTAACTTTCTGGCACCCAATTTACCCAAACCCCTGGCAGTTGCTCATTCAGGCCTTGAGTGCAGAAGGCCAAAGCTGACATCCCTCTGGTATGCAACAATCACACTTCACGGGATTTTTCTAAAAAAGTAGGGTCATCTCAGCAAGCCTTTTATCGGTGTCAATGGCATTTAAATATAAAGCTGAGAGACCAGCTACCTCAATTACTTCCCCCAAAACTTTTCTAGGTTTATTTCACCCTAGGACCAGCAATACATCACTACAGATAACCCAGTTCCTAAAAAGCATCTGGGGATAGATAGTGGTAATTACACTACGGTATTCAGCTCTACGTTTGGGAGAGGAAACAACCATTTTGGTGATTTATAAATGGTTATTTCCAAATTATTTCCCATTGAGCCCAATCACCTCTCACCATGTATTTCCTTATCACTGGGTCTCCAGATTGGAGGATCATAAATCAGGCTAGTTGTTTCAAGTCAAGCCCCTTGGAGGAGCATTGGTATGGGGATTAGAAGACACCAGTGAAAACCACAAAGCTGGGGCAGTGAACACCAGGTAGGACATAATTTGATACTATCCAGTGGCCAGTCCCACTTTTACAGAGCTGCCACGTGGACACTGGAATACGGATTATATTTCATATCTGACCGAATCACTTCCTCCTCTTCCTCTCCAGAATGAACAGTTGTTTGATTGGGGTCATAATCCTAAACAAGACAGGAATCATATGACCTTCTAAACCGACCTTCTGCCATGCCCTCTGAACCTCAGTTCCTCCACTATCAGCAAATTTAGGAGGACCCATGCTAACAGAAATCGTGACTGCCTAAGGGGGGCAGAGTTCAGGTGGATGGAAGTTTGATTTTTTTTTTTTTTTTGAAGCCATATGAGGGCTGTCTGGAGGGGAGGGGGGAGGAAATCCAGCCATAAATGCCTCTATTTTTCATATTACATGGCTAGATACTTTCTGGTCAGCCCTCGTATCCTATATACCTTGAATTCTATACCAAATTCAGTTATTAACTATTCAATAAAATCAGTTTTAAAAAGATATGCTTATTAATATTTAGTTGCCAACTGAATGTTGTCCTTATTTACTTGTCTGCCTGAGTGCTGTCACTTCAGTTAACACTCACCCTGAAATCATTCTTGAAAGTTATAGGCTGGTGTTTCTCCAACTGCACTCAGGAAAATAAACTAAAACAATACACCTAAACTCTGGCTTCTCTAGGGAAATAAAGCTTGTATTTCACAGAAGGCCTTTTCGGTGCAGCAGGGTGGAGACTTGTTTATGAGTGATACATGCATTTGGCCTCACTTCAAAAGAACCACACTCTGAGTGTAGCCCCAGCAGTCTCCCCCATTCTAGAAAGTCTATTTCATGGTTGGTGACCCGTGGGGCCTGAAACCACAGAAGAGCACCAGCAAATCAATCATCTCTCTGCCCTCACGTGCTGCTTCCGCTCCTTCCCCATCCAGGACTCTCTGCCAAGTGTCAAAAGGGGACAGACACACCTTCTAGGTCACTTTCCCCAGTCAGCCTGGGAGCAAGGCTCTGTTTTCATCCGTGCTGTCCTCAGACCCAGCTCTCCCAAATGAACCTCAGCCAGGCCTGCAGCTTTTCCACATCACTAATAAGATTCCTTTTATGGTCTTGTGGAAAGCGAGGGGGCTCAGGGACGGATCCTTGGGAGGGTCTGTGGAACCACCTGCAGGTCCCTTACCCCAAAATTCCAAACACAGGTTCAAGGGCGGACAGTATGCACAGTCAACTTGGGCCCCGCCAGATGAAAAAGGCGGTGAACCTCTTTAGCTTAAATTCTCCCTAATAGGGGATTAGCAAACAAGATAAACACGCTTTGTAAAAATGAAATCCCACAACAGAAGCAGCCTCCATTCTCAGAGAACTCCCCATACCACAGGTTTTTTGTAAGCCCCTTTTAATGGCATGTTTCTGATAACTGTCTTATCTCCCTCACAGCACAGAGCACTTTATAACGCCAGTTCCTGTAAACGTGGGCCTGGAGAACCACCCCAAGCTTCACAAACACCAAGGCAGACAGGCATTCTCCCCTGTCCTCATCGAGATAGGAATCACAGCCCCAGCCAGCGGATAGGAGGCAGCAGAGCGCACCCCATCAGAGCACGTGGCGGACAGTATTCCCCGCGGCACCCAGCTCCCCCTCTCACCACCCACCCTCTCAGCACAGGCTGGGCCAAGCCCCAATCCTGTCAATGAGTCACGCCTCCTGGGCAGGAGGAGCGGGGCAGAGGGCAGCCACATTTTTCCCTTTCCTCTCCTTCTGCAATCACACCCATCTTCTTTCCACCCATTTTGGGATGTTGCAAGGGCCTTGCTGCACCGTCTGCCAGTGGGGGTCTGGGCCCCCAGCGGCAATCCGACGCGGGTCCACACATTTGCACCCGCAGGGACTGCCGCTAGCAGGCTGCCCCTTCAAGGGGGCACGCCCCCGAGAGCGTGAGGGAGCCGTGCGCCCGCCGGACGAGGGCGCACCCCTGCCCTTCCCCGGTAAGTTTGCAAGCACAGCTGCTCCAGAGGTCGGGAACCGCTGGAAGTAAAGCCACAAGGCTACACCGCGCGGGGGCGAGGGCAGGAAGGGGCCGGCAGGAGGCGGAGGCTCCCTAGGCAACAGCCCGCGGGAGGGCCCGGAGAACCCCCCACCCACCCTCCGGGGCCCGCCCCCGCGCCCTTGTGCCTAGCCCGGAGCGCGCCCCCGCACCCACCAGAATCTCCTGGGGGAGCAGCGGGAAACGGGTTCCCTCCACGCCCTCCAGGAAGGACACACCCGCCCTCCCGGCCGTTCACGGGAAAGGGGACGGTGGCCAATTTGGACCGCGTTCGAAGGCCAGAACTGAGCAGAGTCGCCTTCCACGGCGCATCAGGTTTAATTGGTTAAGCAAATACCGTCTATAATGACCTCTTGGCTCGGGGAATTACTCTGGGCCTTCAAGCTCAAGTTAAACCCACTTTCCGGGGCACTTTGCCCCACAATCTCTGGAGTCCCCCTTTTGTGCGCTTAGCAAAAAGCGGTGGGGGTGAGGCCTGACGAGTGTCGTTCCCTAATCTCCCACCTTAAAAATCTTTCCCAGTGGGCGCCGCGTTTTCAAGCCAAGGTCCCAATAGCCCTCTCGCCAGAGAAAGCAGGGTTCCGCAGGCTCGGGTGCGAACCTAAGTTCGGCTGCCCTCCCTGCGTCTGTCACTCACCGGCCAGGCGAAACTGAAAGGCAGAACAATACGGTTTCGTTCATTGCCGCGACTGGCCTTGAGGTTGAAGGTGTTGCCCCCGATGACAGGAGTGGACCCCGAGCCAAAGCTGCAAGGCCCCCCGGCCGTGACGCGGGACTGGTACTCTTTGAGGCACACTTTGAAGTACGTGTCACACTCGTCGCGAGCGCACTTGCGGTCCCCCGGATTCCGGGCGCCGCCGCAGCAGTTCCCGTTCTGCAGCTCCCCGTTCACGTTCTGCATGGACAGGATCTCTAACTCGAACTGGCCGGAGGCCCCGCACACCTGCCGGCGAGGGAGGGAGGTCAGCACAGGAGAAAGTTTTCTTCGAGGCAACACCCGCCCCGCCCGCCCCGACGAGCCCTCGGCGCCAAGTGAAAATAATTTTGCAAAACTGAGCTCAAGGACTCAACGTGATTCCCGGGCAGAGAATGCACGCGTGCAAGAGAAATCCGATGACTGTCCCCGAGGATTAGAGGGGAGCGAACGCGCCCCTTGCCCAGCCTGGAAGATACATTTAGGAGGACGAGGGCTCCCCCAGCCCAGGTGCAACCTCGAGGGCGCAGGGGCACGGTCGGGAGTCAGGCGGCCGAGGGCTCCTGACCCTGCTCCCAGCTCTCAACCGCAAGCGTCCGAGGCACCGCGAGGGAGAGAAGAGGGCGAACGGGGAGGAAGGCCCGGTGGGCTCCTACCTTGGCTCGCAGGGCGCAGAGGAGGGCGAGCAGGAGGCTCAGGGGGCGCCCGGGCCGTCCGCAGGTCCGTGGGGACCGCATCGCTGCGCTGCGCGCCGCGGGCACTCGGGACGCCGCCGCTGCTGTTCGCGCTGGGGTTCCCGCCGGTGCTGCTGCCGGTGCTGCCGTCGCCGCTGCCCCTGCGGCCACCGCGTCCCGGCTCTAATATACTCCGCCGATTGGAGCATGCACGACTGGAAAACAACACCACTTTTCAAAAGCCCTTTCACGAGCGGCCCGTTCCAGAAGGCAAAGAGCCCGGCCTCCTTTTATTATTCTGATCGCTTCTTTGAGGCGCTCCCCCTCCTCTTCCACCTCCCGGCTTTCTTTCCTTCTCTCGCGTTCCCCTTCTTTTATTATTATGATTATGCGCAGCCTTTTATTCCCTTTCAGATCAGCTGCACAGAAGGGAGGGAGGGAGGGAGGGGAGAGAAAAAAAAACCCCTATTCCAGCTCGTAGGCCGGCCGCAGGTAGCACAATGACGCGCGCCCGCCCGGCTCTCGGAGAGGGACTCGGAGAGCCCGTCTGGGAGCCGCAGCCCGGGCTGGCCACCTTTACCCGGAGCGCCCAGCCGGCGCATGCGTGCTTATTAATATTCATAAGGGGCGTGTTCTGGGCGTGCACGCCCCTTTCCCTTCGTGTTGACGGGCAGGGGGAGTACTGGGAGGAACTTGGAAGGGTTTGGGGGCTCAGGGACACGCAGGACGGCGTCGACTTCGAGGGCCCTTCGCAGACCCCTGCTTTCGGGAGATTTGAGCAGGCAGGGAGGAGGGCAGGGTGCGGTGAGGAACCTACGGCTCCGTTGCTCTGGGACGCCCGGGTTTCCCCCGCGCAGCACTCCCCACTTGGGCGCCTCAAGCCGGGCGCCTGTGCCTGCCCGTCGGGGCCCCAGGTGTAGACGCCTCGGCGCTGCCTGAGCGGTCGGAGCGGGACAGCTTCCGCCTTCTGAGCCGCCTGCGTCAGCTGCGGCTTTTGCCCCAGGAGAGTCTGCCCGCGGGGGGCGCGGCCCGCTTTCCTGGAGCGAACGAGCGGCCCTGAGCGCGCTGCTGGCGGCAGTAGCGGCAGAGGCGGCGGCGGTGGCGAGGCTGGCGCTCGGGCCGCCGTCTCCTCGCCCGGCGGAGGCGACCTGGGCAGGCTCTGCTGGGAACTTTGAAAAACTTTCCCGGAGCTAGGCTTGCCGCAGCGTCAAGGGGAAGCTTCGGCCGCGCCCCACCTCCTCCCAAATCCGAGTCTGCGGAGCCTTGGAGGGTTCTCCGCCTCCTTTCCAGGGCAGAGGCAAGGGGAAACCGGGGGAGGGCGGCGTGCACGCCGGGCCCGGCCCGGGCTTTGGGAGGGGTAGGCAGAGCTGCTGGTGGGCTTGGGCTCACACCCGTCAGCCCCGCTGCTCAGGCCGCAGTGCCCGGATTGCACCTGTAGGCGGCCTCCGAGCAGCTTTCTGGGTGCCAAGAGATGAGACCGAAGGGACCATCTCACCTCCATCGCCCAGCAGCAGAACTTGGCTTCTTAGGGGCGGCAGTGGAAATGGCCGGTAATGCTATTTTCCACCCCGAGGCAAGCCTCGTAATTAATAGCGACATTCCCAGCCGTAACCAAGGTTAAAGGAAACCTGTGGACTGGCCGAAGCCTCCCCCAACCCTTCCCCCAGCGGACCTGCTGCTGCTTTTGAGGGGACCTCTTTAGGGAAAAGACTGATTTCGACTGAAGGGTGGACAGTTTGGGCCACGTATTGGGTATGATCTGCGGAAAAGCGTGACTATTTAGGAATCCTGGCATTTCAACAGCCCCAAAAGTGCAGTGTTTCATCTAATGTTCATTGACGAGAGAATTAACAACCCATATTTTCAAAGAGGCAAATCCAAAAGCAAAAGTTTGCAGCTAGCGTAGGCAGTAGCAAGCTGAACATTTTGTTTTAATGTGTCCCCGTCATCGCTTTCCCCAATTACCCTCAATGCAAGGCATCCAGTTGTCAACTGTATTCCTATGTAGACTTTTCTCACCAGTGTCCATAAACTAATCTTTCCCACCTCTCTGCCCTCTTTCTCACCTCTGCCTCTACATATTCCCTAATTGGGGTGCTAAGTAATGGTTTAAAAGCAAAATGCTGGTGGTAGTGAAAACATAATTCATAAAGGCTGTTGAGGTCTTAAAATGTACATTCCCGGGGAAGCCGGTTAGGCACTGACTTTGCAGCCCGGGGGACCGAGGATCGAATCCCTGCGCCGGCCCTTGCGGACCCATATGCTGAACTGGGGAGTGCCCCGGACTCGGTTCTCACCGGGGTGAGACCCCAGACCCCAGCCCAGTTCCTGCCCTGTGCAGCCCCGCACCCACCTGTGGAATGAAACTATGTGGAAAAACCAATGATGAGCAACTACGGAGACTGTTCTGGGCCCTCCCCCTTCTCTCTGTCTCTGACTCTGTATCTCTCTGTCAAAAAACAATAAATAAATCTTTAAAAAAAGTACATCCCTTGGAGTTTCCCATCCCTGACTGTTTTATTTCTGGGCCCCATGGCCTGTTCCCTGACACTCCTTAGGAAGGAGGCTATCCAGCCAGACCTTTAGTTGAAGAGTTTAGGTCCAGCCACCTGGCTTAACTAGAGAGGGCTAATTGAGATTGCAGGTACCTCCGGGTATTACAAAGCTGGGGTCGGCTCCAAGCCACAGCTGAGTTAAACCAACTTGGCTAAAAAGAATTGAACATAGCTTCACCCTCTGGGAAATCTATCTGATTAACCCTAGCAAGTGTCAACTCAGGAGCAGACACAAAATTCTCATGCCAAAGAGCATGGTGGCCCTCACCCCTCACCTGTTGAGCTTGGGAACCCTTTTAGAGAAGACAGTTGTGGGCTTGAGGGGATTCTTTTGAAAATTTTCAGTTGGGACTCTTCCAACTAATTGGTACTCTCCCAAAAAGCCAGTCATGTTTATCACAACAGACATCAAGTGGAAGCTTATCCTCCACTTCCTTGCAGCCAGTTCTCAGCCTCCCTCCCTGGTGAATGGGGAATTACTGCCAAAAGAACGCAAATATGCAGATTCCCCCTTGGCCAGGTCATATCCTGCCTTTGGGTATAGCCTATATTAGTGGACATTCCAGAAAAATATTGCATTTAGCCATTATACCTACACCTGTGAGAAGAGGTGAGGCTGCAGCCAGTTACTGGCTGGCCATAACTATCTTCTTTAATTTTAACAAGATACCTCTCCCTCCCCCATCCCCCCACAAAACTTCCCCTACTTTTTATTGAGTCCTCAACAAATAGAGCTGAACTCCCCCAAAGGCATAATAAGAGATGTTTAAGCTATTGTAATTGTATTAAAATACAACTGGTCAAAGTAAAGCCCTGGTTGATCAATACTGATAAAAAGCACCTAATCAGTATTGAGAATGATGTCACATGCAGAAACATGGAAGATCTCAAAAATATGTTCAGTGACAAGCTAAACACAGATGAGATACTGTATGATTCCATTTATATGGCAGTCTAGAATAGGCAAAACTAATCTACATTAAAATATATATATAATGATAGAGTGATTGCTGGAGATGCTGGGATAGCACAGCTGTTTGAGTGCTTGCATTGCAACCCAAGGTCCAGGGATCGAATCCCTGCACTGGCCCATGTAAACCCATGTGCTGAACTGCAGCTCACCTCTCACGCAGGAAGTCCCTAGTTCAGTTCCTGCCCTGGGCGGCTCTACACCCACCTGGGCGAAATGAAACCATGTCATAACTAACGATATACAACTATAGAAACTACTCTGGGCCCTCCCCCTTCTCTCTCTCTCTCTCTCTCTCTCTCTCTCTCTCTCTCTCTCTCTCACTATCTCTCTCTCTGCCTCTCATTTTCTCTCAAACAATAAAATAAATCTTAAAAAATAAAAAGAGTGAGTGCTTGGGGAGATAGGAGGGTAGAAAACTGGGATGGGCTTGAGGCCTCTTCTGAGGAGGGGTAATGTTCTGTTTCTTGATAGTGTTTGGGTTACACAGGTGTTGTGGATGCATTTGTCAGAATTCATGGTGGTGTATTTTGTATTCAAAAGAGAAACCATTTGTAATATTCAAATTCAGTTTATTATGAGTGCTGAAGTATTTGGAAGGAAGTGAAAAGATTTGCAACATGGAAATGCATAAGAATTAGTAGAGGCTGACTGGGTGGCTAGCTGGGTGGCTGGTTGGCAGGATAGGTACTAACACAAAATAAATGCTAATGATCAGATCTAGGTGGTGGGCATGCTGGTGTTCACATGAAATTCTTTCAAATTTCTCTATGTTTGAAATTTTCACTATTAAATGTTGAAAAAAATAGTTATTGATGGATTAGGTTTTGTGTGGGATGCAAAGAAAAGGGTGGACAACACAAAATATTGGACTCAGGCAGTACAGAATGGAGGGCATGCTTGTAAGAGATGATAGTGTCGATTGTAGTAGTGAACAAAAGAAACATGGTTTCTTTCTAGTATTCCTTTCTACCTAATTCCTTTCTTTCCAATAAATAAGAAAGGAAGGTCCAAATATAAAGAGACATGTAAAACATCTTTTAATATCTTCTTTTTTCTTTGTTCGAATATTGTAGAGATGTTAAGGCAAGTTCACAAGCACTATTCCTTGGACATGCAGATGTGATATCTTTCTGTTCCTTTCCAGCAAAACCAAAGGATACTCACTTTTCCCATGAGCTCTTTATTCCACCACTCCTCAAGAAAGCACCGCTACCTCTGTGGATTATTCTTCTACATCACAAGATGTTCTCAAGAAGAAGCGGGGAGACCAACCTATGGGCAACAAATTAGACAAAATTATATATTAAAAAATTAGGATTAAGTTATAGCTCCCACAGTAACCATAACTAGGCCACAATTTTATACACTCAAGCATAAATGAAGTAAATCCAACTTTTTTTTTTTTCCCCAAAGCTTCATTTTACATACACGGGAGATTTGAATTAATTTACTTTGGAAACTAGAACTATGAATTTCTTGCACTATCAACAGTCATTTTCAGTGAGCTTTGTTTTAAACATTGTTTTGGTTTTGCCTTGAGCTCAGGTGTTTATAAGTTTGTCTGGCCTGTTTCTGCTCTGTCTCACAGTCATTACATGGAAACCTATCAGGACAAATAGAGTTATGTGTCCACATCGCCATTGACAAGCCAATCACAAAAAGTTACAAAAAAAAACCTCGATGCAAAGTCCAGGAACCATAGAACTATTTTATTCTTTGAATTAAAACCAAAGATTCTTTATGATCTGTCATAGTTTTATTGGAACTAGGAAGAAAATGTTCTACTTATAAAATGTACTCTTTTTTTAAAGTTGAGAGTCTTCAAAAATAAAAAAATCCTGGGTGTCTGTTGCTGTTCATTGAAAATCTCAACACAACTGTAACTGATTCACTCAGCTTCTTGTGGTGATGGCGTAGAGAGTTTTCTGTTCTATGAATGATACCTAAATAACCCATAGATATTCTGGGGTAGCATGATTTAAATCAAATTGGTCCATTTGTATACTTGATTGATCTAAATGCAACTAACAATTGTCTATAAGTGCAAAGTGTGACTGAATTCTCACAATTTTTTCACCCCCTAAAAGGCTTTGGAAATTATACTTCCA
Organism: Craseonycteris thonglongyai; assembly: GCA_004027555.1. Lineage (NCBI taxonomy): Eukaryota > Metazoa > Chordata > Mammalia > Chiroptera > Craseonycteridae > Craseonycteris > Craseonycteris thonglongyai. The sequence continues at coordinate 27,325 of PVKE010015358.1, forward strand.
GAAGCAGGTAGCATTGAGAAATGTGGGGGTCAGAGTGATTGTTTCTGGAAGGTGCTTACCCTGGCATGCAGATCATTTGAAACTGAAATCAATTTAAGCCCAACAAATTCAGGAAGAGTTTTTTTCCTCCCCCTTTTCCTTAAGGAGATTCAGATTAAAAAAACAAAACAAAAAACCTGCTTCAGGAAGGGAACCTTGGCATTTTCACCCAAGCATTAGAAAAACTCCAAATACTAGATTACCTCCTGTCTTATTGTTTCTGAGTTGCCTAGCAAAAATTTACCTGCCCTGTGTGCTCGGCTCTTCCTCAATTAGCTGAGTCCCTCATACTCATTTCTGAAATCTAAAATCCTGTTACCTGCTTTTCTCCATTGTCCAAAACGTCATATTTACCCATTGTGCCTCATTGTCTTCAAAATTTTTATGCTTATGTGAATCCCCCATGTGCGTGTATTAAACATTTGATTTTCTCATGTTAATCTGTCTCAATTCATTTGATTAGCCCAGCTAGAAGAACTTAGAAGGTAGAAGAAAAAGTGTTGTTGTTTTTTTAGCCTCCACAGAAACTACCACAATACAATTCACTCTGAGCACCTTTTTATTTTCTTTGCATTTGGCTTTCCAAACATGAGCAAACCCAAATCTGTCTCCAGATCTTAAATAAATTAAAAAAAAAAAACACAACACACAAAAGTATCAAGGTAATTATTGGAACTTGTGAAAAGAAAAGCTATATATATTCAGTTATCTGAGAAAATTTCAAAACATGCATAAATGTGAGAGTCAAAGAAAGGTGATTATACCTGCCAACACACCAAAAGCCACAGGGCTTCGAATCCCAGTATTTCATGTTTGGGTTAATGGTTCTCGATCAATTAAAAGACCGTGTCTGTGTTTGACACTTCTGTTCTCAAGCCAATGGTTTCTTTACTGATGGCTTTCTCTAAATTAGAAGTTAAGAACATAAAAAGTGGATGATTGCAAAGCTTAAATTTAAATTTTCATTTGGAAGGTAAGTAGCTGTTTTTGTTACTGTTTTTATGGCAAGAGCACTCAAGGATGGTTAAAGAAACATCAGCTTGAGCACAGAAATATTGACACAGTGCTACCTATAAATTTCTAGCTCCTTAGTAGTCAAAACTATAGGTTTACTGATACAGAGAATTTCATAAACATTATTCAGAAATGATTTCTAAAGATTCTTTTTTTGGGAGGGGGGATAAAACTAAGGCATGGAAAACTTAGAATAATTACAGAGGAGAAAATTTAATTTCTAAAAGATGCTTTGCATCCATGGAAAATTTTTTCAAAGGCAGGTGAAGACTATAGAAGTCAATTATATTATTTTAGGATAGTTTGACAGTAATTCATGTGAACAGGAGAGGTCATAGACCACATGTGAATATGCCTTAATAGTGTAATGCAGCTACTGAAAAGAGTAGGCCTACAGCTTGAGGCTGCAGTACTAGAAATGTAAGGGGTTAGCAATCAAGGAAAATGCTTTGATTTTTTTTTTTACTATCTCTGGGCATAATTGTTTTTTGTGTAATTGTGGTAGAAAACACATAAAATTTGCCCTTTAACTATTTTTAAGTGTACTGTTTAATAGTGTTAAGTACATTTATGTTAGTGTAAAACCAACCCCCAGAAGTTTTTCATCTTCCCAAACTGAAACTGTACCCATTAAACAACTCCCCATTCCTCCCCTCCCCCAGCCCCTGGCAATCACCATTCTACTTTCTGTCTAGTCTAGGTACTTCATATCAGTAGAATCATACAGCATTTGTCTATTGTGACTGTCATTTCATCTAGTATAACATCCTCAAGGTTTATCTATGTTGTATAGTAGGTCAGAATTTCCTTTCTTTGTAAGACTGGATCATATTCTATTGTATGTATATGCTATATTTTGTTTATTCACTCATCTGTTGATGGTCAGTTGGGTTGGTTCCACCTTCTGGCTATAATGCTGCTATGAACAGAGTCTACAAATATCTCTTCGAGATCCTGATTTCAATTTTTTTGGTCATATACTGGGCACCATTTTATTTTATTATTACTTTTTTTTACTTAAAAAAGTTTTTTTTATTGTTAAATTTATTGGGGTGACATTGATTGGTAACAATTAGACAGTTACCGGATGTACAAGTCCATATCACATCACCCATGCATCGCATTCTGTGTCTACCACCCAGAATCAGCTCCCCTTCCATCACTATGTATTCGGTGTCCACTCCCACCTCCCCCCCCAACTCTCCCTTCCCCCTCCCCCCTCCTCAGGTAACCACCAAACTATTGAGTGTGTCCATAATGCTGGTGGGCACCATTTTAAAGAGACACATTGAACAACTGGGCCATGCCCAAAAATGGTGATAAAAAGTATGAAAATGCAGACTTCTAAGCAGTGCAACTGAAGGACACTAGGTTGTTAAGGGAAGTGGTTGATAAGGAGGAGCTTAAAGGCGGATATGGCGAGAGACAGCATGTATTTTTCAATGGATATCATGTAACACCACATTTATAAACAAAATATGTAGTCTCGCGTGATTTCAAATGCTTCATGTAGTAAATAGTAACCAACTGTGGGAACTAGACAAAGCCTGAGAAAGGGGATTCCCAAGACTCACACGGACTGACAAAGGGAATTCCCTGTGCTGGAGAACTGGTGGTAACTCCAAGTGATCTTTAAACAGGTTGGCTGTTAAGCGAGGAGTGGCTGTATGGGAAAGGCTGACTTGAGTAAGACGAACCAGATTTGAGATGTTGCAAATGGCAGGCTAGGTTCAGTGGGTGCAGGTTACATGGAAGTTGGTTTTGACTCAGCAGAAAGACAAACTGTTTTCGTAAGAGTTATTCCTTAGTGTAACAGGCTGCCTTGGGCATAGTCCCTGCCATTGAAAGTAATCAAACAGGCTTCTGAGACCATTTGTCAGTGGCAGGAGACAGGGAGATTCCCCATCCCGGATGGGAGGTTGAACTAAGTGATTTCTTAGGAACCTCATTTCTATGAGGCCACAGCAAAATAAATGAGTAAGATAGGAATTCAGATCTACATGCACAAAGAGAAGGTAGGAGCTAGTTTTAGAGAAATGTGCTACTGATGTCATTGATTGAAAATTAGCAGAGACTGATATGGAGGAGTAAGAACGGTGTGGACACATCTGCTTTCCGAACTGACTTCTCAAGGATCAATCACGCGCATATTTACCTAATGGCTGCAGTACATAAGTCAACCCTAAATGCCGCAGAGTTGCTCATCACAGATCAGCTTGTTATCATATACTCCATCCCTTGTTATTCTGAATACAGTCTAAGGACCAGCAGCATTGGCATCACCTGGAGCTTGATAGCAATTCCAACTCTCAGCCCTGCTTCCCTGTTGAATCAGAACCTGCAAGTTCACAAGATCCCAAGTGATTTGTATGAACATTGAGATCTAATCCACGTTGAATACAGAAATCTACAGTTAGGCAGACAGTATCAAATGGTCTTTCCATTCCATTGTTACCACACTGTATCTTTGGGTAGAAGTATTGGTTAGTCAAATCTACATTTTAGCTGTTTCATCTTGAGCTGTGTCATAACTGGGATTTCTCACTATTTACCCAAGTATATTTCTATATACCAGCATATTCTAAAAAGAAAAAAATGCAGGCAACTTTTTGGTGAAATACGAGTATATAAGTAAATAAATATCATGACTCAGGAAAATAGAGCTACAAGTAGAAAACCAAGATCAGGGAAGAAAAATAATAAATGGAGACAGATGGGTCAAGCATAACTACTTGAATTGAGAATTGGATGCTAAGTTCACAGCTAGCCAGAATGACCAAGAAAACAATCAGCTTCAAGGTTAACTTAACCCATGCAGAGCCCACAAGCTCTGCATATTGTGATGAAAGATATCCACACATGGGTGGCTATATTATTATAAACATTTGAAGAGGAGTTGGGGGCTTGAATCTTACATTATGGAATGCTGAGAAATGAAACTGTTTCTTAGAATGATGCACACTAAAAATGGAAGGCAAGCTACCACAGTACTGCTCAAAATTGGGTAAGGGTGGGAATAGGGTGGCAACAGGGGTAAAGAAGGAAAGATGATATGGTCCCAAATATACATCTTTCTGATAGTTTTGCTAAATCTAAAGATGATCTTTATCAAGTAAATTGGCTTTTTTTGTTTTTTAATAGCTGCTCGGCAACTACTTATTAAATCACTGAATAAATTCTCATGTGTGGGAAATGAGTACAGATTCAATTCCTAACAACTTAATTTTTCTTGTTCAAAAGTCATTCACAGGAAGCCAGGATGGCTCAGTGGGCTGAGCGCTCACTTTGCAGTTCCGGGGAACAGGGGTTGAGTCCTGGCCCCAGCCCATGCTGACCCATGTGCTGAACTGGGGTGTGCTTCCCATGCGGAAGGCCCCCAGCCCGGTTCCCACCCTGCACGGCCCCTGCCCACCTGTGTGGAATGAAGCCATGTTGAAAAGTGATGATGTACAGCTGTGGAGACTGCTCTGGGCCCTCCCCCTTCTCAGTGTTTCACTGTCTCTGTCTCTCTCTGCCTCTGTCTCTCTCTGTCTCTGTCTCTCTGTCAAAAACAATAAAATAAATCTTAAAAAAAAAAAAAAAAAGTCATTCACAAACCACCCTGTCCAAAGATTGACTCAGTATAGGCTCTAATAACCCAGCTTTTCTTTCTTTCTTTCTTTTTTTCACATGTTCATTGGTAGTATATAGAAATTGATTTTTTAAAATTATTTTTTATTGTTAAATTTAATGGGGTGACATTGATTGGTAACAATTAGATAGTTTCCAGATGTACAAGTCCACATCACATCAAACCCAGCTTTTCTGAGTTCACTAATTTCCAGTTTACATTGTTGTGATATCAGTGGCACAGTGAATTTCTTCTTTTCTTTTCTAAATTGAGATGCCCTCTTATGTAAATGTGTAGATTTTGTTAAAGTTCAGTAAACTTTTTTTGCAAAGTAAAACTAATTAACTATCACCGCCCCCTCCTCCTCTTTGGGTGAGGTAGGATGCTTATAATACCGGTACGTACTTTTATAAGTACATAAGTAGTGGAATAAGCCATTTAGCTTTCGCAAAAATGTAAATTTTACAAGAAGAAAGGGTGAAATGGCTAATTTGATATCAAAAGACACTAGACTTCATTTTTTAAAAAAGATTTATATTATTGTTTGAGAGAAGGGGAAAGAGCAGTCTCCAGAGCAGTCTCCATTGTTGTACATCATTAATTGTGACATAGTTTCATTCCACACAGGTGGATGTGGGGCCATGCGGGGCGGGAACCGAACTTGGGGCCTCCTGCATGGGAGGCAACAACTGTATCTGCTGAGCCATCTTGGTGGTTACCAGTTGCAAGCAGTTCAGCATTTATAGTTGCAATGGATCAGGGCCAGGAACTGAATCCTGGACCTTGTGCTTGTGAGGCAAGTGCTCAACTGCTGAGCTATCCAATCATCCCTGATACCATTTTTTTTTTTAATGTCTTGATTTTTTCCAAATTTCTGCTCCACAGGTAATAGTAGTAAGGTTATAAACATAGATTCAAGGAATTAAAATGTACTTCTTAAACTTTCTTCATCTATCCTTTTCTGCTCTCATACTTACAAATTATGATTAATTGTAAAAGTTGCCCCTATTCTTTACCCCGCAGCCCCATATCCACACCCCTTTAAGATATGACTTTGCATTTCCTCCCACGAGGAGGTGCAGTCCATTTCCCCACCCCTTGAATCTGTGCAGGCCTCATGACTTGCTTTGGCTAGCAGAACAAAGCAGAAGAGGTGATATGCCAGCTCTGAGCCCTGGCCTCCAGAGCTCTTGTGCACTTCTGTTCTCCCTCTTGCATTAAGACTCTGCCATCGCCACAGAGCAAGCTGGGTTAACCTGCTGGAGGATGAGATTATGTAAAAGAGAACTGACTGGTCCCAGCCAAGACCTTCCTTGATCAGTCAGCCTGGACACATCAGGAAGCCCACGTGACATCAGCCTAACTGGCCCAAGCAACTCATAGACTTGTGAGAAATAACATCTGATTCATTTTAAGTCAATAATTTGGGAGCTGGTTTGTTATGCAGCACTATTGTGGCAATAGATAGCTTATACAGCCTTTGCAGATGAAATTTTAAGAAAAACAGGACTACAGAAATTGCTTGAGGGAAGCCGGGATGGCTCAGTGGGTTAAGCGCTCACTTTGCAGCGCCGGGGACCGAGGATCAAATCCTGGCCC
>PVKE010015359.1:0-33586 GCA_004027555.1 Craseonycteris thonglongyai
GGGGGGGGGGGGGTCTTGTTTTTTACATTTTGAAAGGCAACAAAACCAGTAAGCCTGTGCCCAATAACAGAACTGTTAAAAACGGAGGGATTAATTCTAGAGTTGGCCTCAAGTGCTGGCAGATGTTTTCGAGACTGGAGTATGGGGTATGTTTCAGAACACTGAGAACTCAGGCTTGTAATGTGCAGATGTGGTGGAACTGGAGTAAGTTCAGAGAAATGACAAAGATGATTAAAGGGATAAAGAATGGTTTCTGAGGGAAGACTGAAGGGATTCTTTTTGCCTTTATCCCAAGAAATGAGAAAATAATGATTATTAACTTCAAAGTCTGTTTGCTCTTCATGTCTGCAACAAACCCAATGAATAGAAATAGACTTGAATTAAAAGCAGGGGAGAATTTAGTGAAGAAAGACGTTCTTGTCCTTCAAAGGGAAAGGTATGGTAACCTGATGCCAATAAAGGTCAAAAAGTCCACATTGTATGCAGTTTTAACAAGAGGAGATATACCACAGATTACAAAATAATAATAATGTAAATTTATTGACTACATTTTTAAATGTTTTGTTTTTCTTGGCAGTCTAGACTTTAAGAAGTGCAAACTAGAAATATACAGATGTTTCAGCTGCCAGTCCCACTCTGGGTCTCCAAGCCCCCAGAGACCAGTCTTATGTATGTATCATAAAAGGAAATTCATGGCTAACTCTCAGTTCTCTGTGGACAATATTTTTCTTGATTTTTAGTGTTTTCAGCACTTCACAGAGCACATGTGGGGAAAAGGAAATGGAGGATTACGGCTAGTCGGGGAAGCTTAGAGTAAAGAGAAATAGGCATAGATCTGGAAGAGAGCATATGTCATTGATCTTGTCCACAAGCTAATTGAGAACATTCCCAGGCTTCACAGGGCAATGCTATTTCTAGACTCTCAGGATTTAAGAAGCACTCAATAGTTCGACATAAGGCAGCATGCCCCCTGGATACAGAGTCTGGTTAAAGCAATAACTCAATCTGTCTTCTGAGATCCCCTCCCCCCCAATGAAGAAAAACCTAAGCAAGTTTTCCTTCTGTTTAAAGACACCTCCAAGCCTAATATTAAAAAATCATAATAGTAGTAATAAAGTAAAACGTTTGGGGGTTTGTCACGAATAACCCAGCACAAAGTGACTCTTTTGTTTCTCTATCCAGCCTAAACATTCTCTTTTCTTATTCTCCATCTTTAGCAGTCAGTCTATCCCTGTGGCCAAATGAGCCCCCAACTATATGTAAAAAGAGCAAAAGCCTCCGTTGTTGACCTTCAAGCTGGCTAAAGACCCAGTCAAAACTTGTCACCATATGGAGTTTCCCTTTCCCTGTGAGAAACCACAGGGGTACATCGTGGGTGATGTGAATGGAGGTGCTCGGTTGTAAAATGTTATTCACAGGCAAGAGATCATTGTTATTGTTTCCTGTAATTATTCAGCCTAATAACAAAAGGAAAATAACTGATTTTGACACCCAAGTTTTCCTGTAAATAGGCAGAATGTTGTCATGAATATGCAAAATATTATGATCATTGCCATACCTAACTAATTGCATTTGAAACATGCTGGCCATAAAATAATTAATTAGCAGTGCAGAAAGGCATCATGATACTAGCTATAAATACTAAACATAACTAATTATTTCCATCATAAAATGGTCCTGCCAAGTAATTTGTAACAAAACCCGGCATACACAGCAAAGCCAGGAGTTCTACAGCACAGCTCTCAACGGCTGTGTCACCCAAGGCTTTCTGTTTTGTGATATTGTTGGGATGAGTGGGTACCAATTTGAACATGAACTAAAATGAAACTAATCTAGGATTTTCAATGTTCTTTAAGCTGTTGGGTGATTGTTGTGGAAAATTCAGGCAGAGCCTTTTGTTGTTGCCATCAAAAGTGGTAGGTCACTCTGGACCTGCGGAGTACATTCTGAGCTCAAGCAAGAATTGATTTCCTTTTTTAAAAAGCAGCTGGCATTACAATGAATAGCCTTCTTTCGATTTTTCTTCTCCAGTGAAGCATTCAGTGAATGCAGCAGGCATAATAGGCTGAAGTAAACAGTGTCAGGTTCTGTTATATCAGAAGCTCTTTTAAACCAAGCAGACAAGCTATCATCAGTGCCTGAAACCCTGCAAATCATGGCAGAGTCGGAAAATGAGTTTGCTTCCTGACCAGTGTGTTGATGACATTTTGAAGAATGGAAGGAGGCGCTTTGCTAATCACTCTGGCTGCTGCATGCTCCATTATGATGCCATCTCGTTAATGAGCAAAAATAATGTGCCTGGATGAGGCGGTAATAGAATTACAGCCTCTGCAAGCTGAAGTCCGGACTGTCGTGAACAGTCTCCGATTTTATGTGAAACGTGTGAGGGAACCTTGGGATTCGTGTCTTAGATGCCTTTGTCAGAATTCTTTGGCCTCATTTTTTCCCCGAGTGGTTGGAAACTAAGAAATTGGCCTAAATCAGAACAAAACTAGTCCCTTGCCCCAGTTTTCAGTCCTTAGGGTGAAGACCTCATGACCCACCCAAAGACAGCAAGTCTGGGTTGTGGCTTTTTTTGGTTCTGCTTTTGTGTCCCCTCACTACCCCCCCCCCTCCCCCCACGCAAGTGACTGTGAGAGAAGTGTTTGTAAACTAGAATTGGGGCGGTAGAAATGTTAAAATGCATCCATTCCCATCACAGCAGAATGGGGCTTGCAATGATTTAATTGTATACTAAAGAGCCTAAGGAGCTCAGCATTAATTTTGTTGTAAGAAAATATTTCTCTTCTAAGCACACAGCCTCCCCAACCTACACAACTGTAATAGTGATGCTAGGGCCTATTGAACCCACCTTCATCTGGTCCTGGAGACAGGAAGAGAGCTAAGTGTCTTCAGAGAGCCCCTACAATTCAAGGCAAGTGCCGTTCACATCCAGCCGCTGAAGCTTTCTCCTGAGAGTCTCTCTAATGTGAATTCGTGCTCCCAGGACTCTCAGGATGAGAGGCAGCGACGGTGATGGCACCGTCACCTGAGTGAGGCACCCCAACGGGTAAGTGCCTAAGGGCAAAGCAGGGAACAGAAAGACCTGCTGCGTGGTGCTGGGGACCCCTTCTTCCTCATCCCTGCCAGAACAAAAATGCTTCCCCGCCAGAAGGGTGTTTCTAAGCAATCGCACCTCTAAATAGAATGTAATTACAGAGGAAATTAACTTCACAGCTAAAGATTGTGTTGTCATGATAATTTAGAAGAGTGGGAAGGATGTTTTGTGAACAATGCCTAATCTTTTTTTCTTCTCTCTTTTTAGTTATCACTTAGTGGTATTCATTAAAACTGATAACAGAAATTGCTTCTCTTTAAAGGTCCTACTGCGTCTTGATTTAGTTGAGTTAGACTTTTCGTGAAACAATACATTAATGTCATGCCCAATTGACTTCCGTTGTAAAAGAAATAAATTTCCCATGTGACTTTGTTGCTTACATCTGGAAATGGTTAAAGATATGCACTCTGTCAGCCCATTGTTTAAAGAACAACGAACAACCAACCTGAGTTTCCTTGTCCTCTAATCTCAGCACACCATCACCACTCTGTCTCTCTGTAAATGAACTTCTGAGAGCCCACCATTCAGTTCAAAGCAGTCTTTACCTTTGGAGATAATGCATGCTTAGGATATAGCCAAGGTTTGCCTTCCACCATTAGCCCGTGGGTCACTGCTCTGTTACTCATTGGTTCTGCGTTCCTTCAGAGAAACAAAGCAGATTCCCAATGAAGCCAAGGCCATTTTCCCCTTCAAAATGTCCAAACTAAAGATTCAGGAGGTGCTATCAAAATTACAGCAAGCACTGATGTCATTTAAACTTGTGTTTCACCTTCAAGCAATGAAGAGAAAAAACAAATTGTCCTCCTTCCCTAGTAGGATACTAAGTATAATTTGTGGGTTTGTTACATAGAGCCACCCAGACACGTGACATGGTATTCACCATTAACTCACGTTGGGAGGTTGTATTCAAAATAATGGCTTAAACTTAGTGAAAAATAATAATAATAAATGATTTGAGGTCTTGGCCACATCGTTACTACTATAACTAAACTGTGTAAGTGAATCACTGGGTTTTCGTATGTGATCTGTAAGGCTGTAATCCCAGAGGATTTGGGCTGAAAAGGAAGCTTCCAGGTTCCCTGCAGTGTGTTTGAGCCACCATCATGTGCAAAGCAGTCACAGCACTTGACACCCACATTATTTCATTCACAACTCTTATGGGTAGTGTAACTAGAATTTCTCTTATTATAGCCTCTGTTTTATGGACAACGAAACTAAGGCCCGGGAAGCTGGGATGGCTCAGCAGGTTAAGCACTTGCTTTGCAGCCCCGGAGACCAAAGATTGAATCCCGGCCCCAGCCCAGGAGGACCCACATGCTGAGCTGGGGTGTGGCCCCAGTTCAGTTCTTGCCGGGACCTATGCAGGAGGCTCCCGGCCCAGTTCCTGCCCTGTGCAGCCCTGTGCCCACCTGTGGAGTGAAACTATATGGAAAACTAACGCTGTCAACTATGGAGACTGCTCTGGGCCCTCCCCCTTCTCTCTGTCTCTCTCCGTCTGTCTCTCTCTCTCTGTCAAAAACAATAAAAAAAGAAAAGAAAAGAAACTAAGGCTTCGAGAGGTTACAGTTGCCCAGCCAATGAGTGGGTGCATCAGAACCTGAGTCCTGGTCTTTTGGTCTCTTGACACCAACATACTTCAAGGCTCCCGTGATTTCATTTGTTTTGACTTATGCGTAGTCTGGCATTCGTTTTGGAAAAGATACTATCCCTATTCTTCTACTGCCTAAGAATTTAAAAGATATTATTATAAATACTTCTACTTCAGAGATATGAATGAACATGAAAAAGAAAAAGTTACTTAGTCCTCTCTAAGAGCAAAGAAACGTGGGATGACAACTAAATTTTACTGAGTCTCTATTACATGTACTCGTTTATATACACAGACAACAACCTTTCAAGGTGGCCATTTTTATCTGCATTTTATAGGTAAGGGAACCAATGTACAGAGAGGACAGTGATTTGTTCATTTGATACAACTCAAAAGTAGTGAATCCTGACTCAAACCAAAATCTGGTTTGTCCCAAATTTCATATTGAAATCTGGGTTAGGATGAGAACTTTAAATCTATGGAATTTGATTTATGTGAATGAATGAGCAGATCTGTCCCAAATGCAATCCTAAAATTGTTGAATTTAGCAAGATCACCATTTAAAGCTTCAAATCCAAAGTCTTCCATAGAGAAGGAAATAACCTTAAAATCATTGCTCTAAATTCCTCATGAGAGAAAGCAAAATAGGTATGTTGGACTTCCCCATATGGCTGTTTCAGGTTTCATGTAAACCATGACATAGCTCTGCTGCATAATAAGGAATGTAAAAAGTGAACATAAAAAAGAAACCAAGAAGTATAGTGCTAAGATTTAGCGAGGAACTATGGCTTAACACCTTTCACTGTTGGATTTCTCACTATTCAAGGTCAATGTGCCTTCTAAAAATCTCCCTGTCTTTTCAACAAGTTAAGCAAATCTGCAAGGGTTGGATAGCTCTTCATTGTAGCATTTTCTTTGTTATTAGAACACTTTCTAGAACAAAGTCAGTGTCAAATGCAAAAATGATATAATGTGCAGTTTTGCAGAAACAAAAGGTATGATGTGGAATACATATCAAGCAAACACCACCATAAGCCAGCAAGCATTGCATGAGTACATAAGATGAATAAATAGTGGATTGCATTTTGCATTTATGAGTTGCTTTTTATTGAAGCAGTAAACAGTCACATGACCTTGAATATAGCCCTTAGGATTGCCGTAGAGCCAATTTTGACAGCAGTTCAAAAATACTGCTATTCTAGAGAGACAGAAAAGTGCTAAAATTGATCAATTTTCCAGGTAGAGTTGATGAAAATTTTACGTAAGAGGAAATAACTATTGCAATCTGAATATTATATGTAAAAGTTCATGCCAACTGTCCAAACTAGCCATCTTATTGAATTGGAGAGTTGACTTTGTCATGAATTATATGCTATTACTTGTGCTTGGCTGTAAGATGTAACATCAAGCATTATTCTCCATATAAAGCTGATAGTCACTGAGTAAATTATAAAATGCTACCAAACTCCAAAAGTGAGAGTGCCTTGCAGCAAGGACCAAGATTTTGACAGGTACACTTGGGCTGTTCACAGCAAATGGTTTTACAAATGTGTGAGCCATGAAAAAATTAAACTCTAAACACACTCACCTCCAGTTTGGAAAGTATACAATATTTTTAATATATTATGCTGTTATGGTCACAAGTATACCTATCATAGGGCCAACAAAGCTGGAAGCTGAATTCTTGAACTAATGTGACATAAAAGCATTCTAGAATTAGCAATTTTCCATTTTGTTCAAATAAATTTTATTGGCATATATGCCCTGTTACTGTAGCTGTCTTGGATTATTAAGACTGAAAGGGTGACATCTTATCACTTTGAGACTAAACTCTCACATTATCTTTCCTATGTAATCTGCTCTTTTACTCATTCGCACTAAACTAACACAGTACTTGCGAGAAAATATATTCACAAAGACGTACATTAGCTCTTATTCAGAGAACTGAGTTGGGCCAATTTGTAGGGCAAATCTGCTTCCTTTTATAAAAATGTATTCTTATTTTAATTTTTAAAGAGTGGTCCTACTGAGCAGCAGGCTGTTGAATCACCATTGTGTGTGTGTGTGAATTTCATGACTTCAAAGTTGCACACTAGAGACTCTTTGGGACTGAAGTTTGTTTATTAGCAGCACTAGAACTGTCAAGACAGCAATAAGACCATCCCTGCTGGATCCTCCAAGTACTTGCTCCTCATCTCTCCAAAACATGACTTCTACAGAAAAGGAAGAGAGTTAATCCCTCAGAAATTATCCTGAGTCCCCCAATTCAACACGTAATTTGGAATGCAAAGCTACAAGTTCCAATCCCTAGAAGCCCACTCAAAAAAAACTTTTGAAATTCAGCTTTGCTTCTCTGAATTGAGGCTTCTCTGCCTTTTATGATGGAGGTGATGCATAATGCTGACCTACAGAAATTAATTAGTATAATGCACTTGAAGACTTATTGCTAACATCATTATAACTGATTCCCATAGGAGCCATTTGATTATTGCCCTTCTTGCCAACAAGAATTAAAGTAGCACAGTTACTAGTTGCAGATCATTAACCCATTCAGTCTCTGCCATAATAGAGGAATGCTGTATGGAAGACATCAAGACCCTGACATTCCCCCATGGTCCATCCTCTCTTTCTGCATAGAAATGCATTCAATTGTATCCATGAGCTCAACACCAAAGATATACAGGTCACAAATGGAGGGCTAGCCAGATTTTCTACAACTATTCAAAGCTCTGGAATATTCCAGAGATACTTTCTTTACTATCAGTCTCAGTATCTTAGGAAAAAAGCACAGAATTAAGTAGAAAGAATGAGACAGCTGCCAAATCTGAAATACTCTCAATGCCACTGCAAGTGGGTCATATGTAGCATAACATGCCAGCCGTAGTTTTATAAATAAACAAATATATTAATTAATCAATCAATCAATCAATCTGACTTCTAAACACACCACTATTCAGGGGGAACAGTTTCTAATCCATCCTTGAACTTTACACAAAGTTTATTTCACATTCTATTGCCAATGTCATTGCAATTTTTCCAAAGTAGGTCATAATAACAACTTATGAAGCTATGTTTTTATAGGCTCAATATTATTTATACATGTGAGAAAGATCTTTGTGCCTGTGGTCAAGGAGAGTCAGAACTGTGTTTCACTGGATTATACTGGATTTATTGATTCCACACATGCATGAATAGTGAAGGAGAAAAGTTGAATGAAAGTAGTTTTGTAAATTGGAAAAAGTAACGCATGATAAAAGTATCAAACCATTAATAAGTAGTTACTATTTAGTTCTTATTTATTTTTCCTGACTCCTATGGGCCCATTTAGGTCATTGGTATTCACACTACTTTCTTTAGCCCAGTGTTTCTGCAAAACTAGTTAGGGTATAATTTATCCTTATAAGTTCTGCCAAACTCTTTTACTTTGCTTCTCTTTTAAAAGACTTCTCTAAGTTTATGTACTTTCCTTTTGAACTATATACATCATAGCTGGAACTTCATGAAAAAAATTTTGTCTATGCATAGGCATTTCTTGTATAGGAAATCTAGAACAGGAACCCTCAGCACAACTCATGCGTTTGTGTCTAACCATTGAGTGCCAATAAAATTAAATCAAATGAGGTAATAAAACATGACTTGGGAAAAATGACATCAAAGCCTGTTTCTGAAAAAACTAATCTAAAATATACTTCCCTTCCATAAATATGTATATATTTATTATGTCAGCATCTAATATTATAGATTTGAAAGGAATCTCTTTATAGGTTAAAAAATAAAAATCAAGGACTGTTTAAGTAGATGGTGCAATAGGTTGAGACCTATATGAAGTCTTCTTCTAAAATTACTTAGTTTCCAACTTAAAAGGAAAAAAAAGAGGTAGACATTAAGCCCACATTGACCCAAAATTATTATGTACTAGATCTAAAATACTGTAAAAGGAAGGCATATGAAGTGTTGCAAAAATCACTCGCTTTGGTATCTGGAAACTAGCATTCCAATCCTGACTCTACCTCTCAGGAGGTGTGTGGCCACATTTACCTCAGCTGACTAAAAACTAGTTTTCACAAATAACAGACAGATGAATAAAAGCCTAAGCTACATACATTCAGTAACTAAGGAAACCTACACATTACAATGCTCTTTCACATTTTAAAATAAAGTAAAAGTGCACCCTAAAACTCTTGGCATGAAAGAACTGATTTCATGTCGCTGGTTTTGTCAGGATAAAGTAGGTACATTTTTCTATACTAACATAGAGGTTCATCCTCTCAACAGTTGCATCTAAATTCCAAAGCTATTCATGAGTTTCTAATTATTTGTCCATTTGGTTCTTGTATGTTCAATAGGTTTGTCAGATTTTTCAGAGTGAGGCAGAATTAGTCGTGGGAAAAAAAGCATAGCCCTGGACTTAGGCAGATCTGTGTTCAAATCCCAAGTTTGCCACTTACTAACTGGGTGTCCTTGGACAAGAACATCATGTCTTTGACCCTCCTTTGTCTTATGTGTGAAATGGATAGCCTTAGTACTTATTTCATATTTATGAGAAATTTTTTTAATTATATACTTGAGACTCATTTATGCAAGTCAATGAAGGAAAACAGAGTTTGCCACACCAAAATATGCATGTTTGGTATATTGATTATTTCAAGTTGGTTATTTTAAGAAACAAAAGACTGAAAGAACCTTTGACTTACCCTCTAACTCTAAAAGAATTTAAAAGAGAACCTACTCCAGGAAGGGTGCGATCACCATAGATAAGTACAGTTAACTATGAACTAGGTATTATAGACAGGGAGGAACCTAGCAAGGTTCTTTGTGTCCCATTATTAAAGATGGCCCAGCAAACATTGGTTTACCAAAATTTTGCTTTTCTATTTCCATGTGAATTTCCGGCCTCCTCTTTGAAGTCCCAAGCCACTACTTCCCTTTCTCCTTAGTACAACATGGAATATAAACCTCAACTGCCCAATGTGTCCCCAGGTCCCATGTTCTTATGGAGCCCCATACAAACATACACAATTCAATTGGTTATTTTCTCTTATAAATCTGCCTTATGTCATTTTAGTTATTCAACCAATGAGAAGAACTAAAGGAGGAGAGAAGAAACTTTCCCCTTCCCCACATTAGCTATGTTGTGCTTAATAGAGACAGCCATTATTAATGAAATAACTAACAAATTGAGGGAGAGTTTAGTAACTAAAAAATAAATCAGTTATTGCGTTGGTTTAAGACATGAAGAAAACTTCTTCCTGAGTGTGTGATGAGATTCAGTTCCTAAAGTCAAACTAAGGCTTTTTCACTGGCAAAGTTTCTGTGAAAATATTGAAGTTATAACTTCTGGAACAATGACCATTTTTACAAAGTACAAACAAAGCTACTTTAGCCAACTGAAAAACAGATGACAAGAACAAGAGGAACATGTTTCCTCCTCACTTGGTTTGCTTTAGTAGGAAAATAGTTACACACATCACAGATACAATAATACTCAGATCTCAAATTTCCTAGAAATGATGGTTATTGTGCTGCTGGAGTTTCAGACAACGGGTCAAGTGAAAGAGATCTGTGCCTGTAATTCACTTTGCCTCTCATTTAGAGAAAAGAGAAAACCCATTAGAATCTCACACAAAACAGAATTTGAAATAACTAGAATGAGAAGAGAGTGAGAGGGGGAGGTTAAATAACATTACAGCTTAAAGTGGTGGGCCTCAGTTCCTTGACAGGTCCACATCTCCATGGGATGCTTGAGTGTTGGCTTCTTTCAGATCAACTAATCCAAGAGAAAGAAAGTAAAAGTTAGCAATGTCTTTTATGACCTCGTCTCCTAAGTCATAATTCTGTTGCTCATGTGGAACAACTCTACTACAGTGTGTATGGGGTATACTCCAGGGCCTGGGTACCCGGAGGCATGATCACTGGGACCATCTTAAGGATTGGCTTCTGCACTAGTAGCTTCATGGAATTGTACTCAACTCCCTCTTTTTTGAGGAGTTTGCAGCTCCTTCTAATACAATGAAGGTATAAATCCTTCTTAAATTTCCTAGCATAGAAATACAGTGTTTTTTCAATGATGTACTGTGTGAGCAATTGGCTTGTGTTAGCAAATATGTTGGACGAAAAGCATATATCTAACATCATGCTTAGAGTGGTGAGATGCTCACACCTCAGGAGGCCCTAGGTAACAATGTAATTACATCCCTCCTATCAACAGCTATTGCTAGGGAAAGCCGGGATGGCTCAGTGGGTTAAGCGCTTGCTTTGAAGCCCCAAGGACCGAGGATTGAATCCCGGCTCCGGCCCAGGCGGGCCCACATGCTGAACTGGGGTGTGCTTCCCAAATGCGGTGAGGCCCCCAGTTCAGTTAAAAAAAAAAGAAAAAACAGCTATTGCTGGCAGGATCATTCATAGAATAGAATAACAGGCAAGATAGTTCACACAGTTTAGAATGTTTTCCTTTCTCTGTCCAATCAGTCCCCATCCCCCACGCCCCACCTCAGTCTAAGTCTGTATATGATGCTGAAGAGTCTGAAACATTAGAAGTGAGGACCCATGCTTAAAATAAAATTTATTCTGAAAGGGCAATCCATCAACAAAAGCTACACTTTACCCATGTATTTCCACCACTCCTCTATTAATAAAATTTAGAAAGTGAGCAACTAAACGCCAACTTGATCATAACTATTTGGGAGCTTTCATATACAAGAAGAGGTATCAATGAATTATTAGACAAACTTTGGCACTCTGATTACAGTTCTGACAGGGAATGCAGGGCTGGGTATTCAGTCATTCAGGACAACTCCAGGAAAGTAATTAACATAACTTTTCAAAAAATCCACTTCAGACAATCTGGTCAAGATGGTGGAGTAGGTAAATACTGTGCTTACCTCCTCCCAGACCACTTCAAAATTATGACTAAACTACAGAACAACCATTATTGAAAACTGTCTAGCTGACAGAAGTCCTACAACAAAAGTTACATAGAAAAAGCCACGTTGAGCCTAGTAGGAGGGGTAGAAACACAAAGTGGCTGGGCTCACACCCACATGTAGCAGTTGAGAATCAGGAGGGATATATCAAATGCAGAGATTCCCTCTGAGGAACAAGGAGTCCCACCCTCCACCCCAGTGGGCTCTCCAGCCTGAAGCACCAGTGCTGGAAGAGAAGTCCTCATAACATCTGGCTGTGAAAACTAGTGGAGATTGTGGCTGAGTGAGATGAAGGGTGGCTGAAATTTAAGGTATTCCTCTTAAAGGGCCCCCACACAGACTTACTAACTAATGGACTCACTCACTCTGTGCTCTAGCACTAGGCCAGTGGCTCAAAAAGGCACCAGAGACATAAATAGAGGAGCTGAGCTATCTGGCTACAGGGCAAGAGCTCCTTTCTCCCAGATAGGGTGCTGGCCGAAGCCATCATTTCTTTGTTGAGCCCTCCCTTAACTCAACTTGCACTCGCAGGCAGGTACTGTATCTGAGTCTTCATTAACCTAACTAACACCATTCTCCCTGCCTTGGTAATTTCCTGTGAACCTGCCCCATGCAACATGTGGCCCTACCCAAGCTACTTCCAATGTTTTTTCCATACAAATGGCTTGTTCTGGCTCATGTTGAGGACTTTCCTAAAATCTCTCAAAGGTTCACAAACCCTCCAAAAGGAGCATCTGGCCTCAGTATGTCCTGTTCTTCTAGCAAAGTAGCTCCAAGCCCAGGACTAGTGGCAGCCCGCCCCAGTTCCTAGCTTAGCCTCTTCCAGGAACCACAGTAAAGGGCAGCCATCACTTTGTAGTTTATACTGAGTGGATCCAAGCAAGACACAGGCAGCAGCTGGTCTGAACCTACACTAGAGCCCTTTCCAAGAGGCCCTAGAACCAACATACTTAGTGGCCAGCTGCAGACCACACCAGAGCACCACCCCACCACCTCCATAAATAAGACATTCAAAGGGCAGACTCATCAGGCACCAGATCTCCATGAAAGTGACTCCTGCTCTGTAGGATCATCCCCTTCACAATGGCTCCTTCACTGCAGTCATGGTTCATCTTCAAAATCAATCCGTCTGAAGGTCAATTCCCTCAACTGATGTGCAAACAGTAGTCAAGGCTCAACAGCTCAACAGGAGGGCATACACAATCCACACAAGGGACAAACTTGGAGCGCCTAGCTCAGGTGACCAGGGAGACTGCATCCCTGGGCTCCACAGGACAGCTACTAGATAAAGCCTTTGTGCCAAGACTGGAAGACATAGCAGCTCTGCCTAATACATAGCAACAAATACAGGGAAGCAACCAAAGTGAGGAAATAAAGAAAAATGTCTCAAATGAAATAAAACTCCAAAAAAAAACAAACTAAACAAAATGGAGACAAGCTATCTACCAGACACAGAGTTTAAAACACTAGTTATAAGGAAACTCAGTGAGAAATTCAACAAAGAGATAAGAAACATTAAAATATAAATAGAAGACATAAAAAAAGAACAAATAAAAAAAAATACAATAACTGAAGTGAAGACTATATTGCAACTACAATGCCCAACCTTTTTGGCACCAGGGACCATTTCATAATAACAATTTTTCATGGACTAAGGTGTAGGGGATGGTTTTGGGATAATTCAAGTGTATTACATTTATTGTGTACTTTCTTTCTATTATTATTGTTATTATTACTATTCATTGTAATATATAATGAAATAATTATACAATTCACTGTAATACAGTCAAATCTCTCTGCTAATGTTAATCTGCATTTGAAGCTATTCCCCAGTGCTGGCATCACTGCCTCAGCTCCACCTCAGATCATCAGATATTAGATTCTCATAAGGGGTGCTCACTCTGCATCCCTCCCATGCACAGTTCACAATAGGGATCCCACTCCTGTGTGAATCTAATGCCACCATTGATTTGATAGAAGGTGGACCTCAGGAGGTAATGGGAGCAATGAGGAGCAGCTGTAAATACAGAAGAAGCTTCACTTGCTAACCTCCTGCTCACCTCCTGCTATGCGGCCAGTTTTTAACAGGCCATGGACTGGTACCAGTCCATGGACTGGAGGTGAGGGACCCATGTATTAGAGGAATCAACAGTAGAATAGATTAAGTAGAGGATCAAATCAGCAATTTGGAAGATAAGGTAGCAAAAACACCCAATCAGAACAGCAAAGAGGAAAAAAGAATCCAAATAATGAAGACAGTTTAAGGGGCCTTTGGGACTACAACAAACATACAAACATTTACATAGAGGTACCAGAAAAAGAAGAGAGAGAGGATTTGAAAAGCTGTCTGAAGAAATAATGATGGAAAGCTTTCCTAAGCTGGCAAAGGAAATAAACAAACAAGCCCCAGAAGCATAGTGTCAAACAAGATGAGCCCAAGAGGCCCACACCAAGACACATCATCATGAAAATGTCAAAGCTTAAAGACAAAGAAAGAATCTTAAAAGCAGCAAGAGAAAAGCAGTTTGTTACCTACAAAGGAGCTCCCATAAGGCTTTCAGCTGATTTCTCAACAGAAACTGCACACCAGAAGGGATTGGCAAGACATGTTCCAAATGATAAAAAGCAAGGACCTACAATCAAGAGTATTCTACCCAGGAAAGCTATCATTTAGAATTGAAGGACAGATAATAAGCTTCCCAGACAAGAAAAAGCAAAAGAGTTCATTATCACCAAACCAGTAGCATAAGAAATGTTAAAGAAACTTCTATAAAAAGAAACAACAAACAAAAAAACATATTAAAAAAGTGAACAATAAAATGGCAATAACTACATATCTAGCAACAATTACTTTAAAAGTAAAATGGATTAAATGCTTTAATAAAAACACATAGGGCAGTTGAATGGATAAGAAAATAAGACTCTTACATATGCTGCCAACAGGAGACTCACTTCAAATCGAAAGACACACACACAGGGGAAACCAGATGGCTCAGTGGGTTAAGTGCTCACTTTGCAGCACAAGGGACAGACCAAGGTTCAAATCCCAGCCCTGGCCCATGCGAACCCATATGCTGAATTGGGGTGCACTTCCCATGTAGGAGACCCCCAGTTCAGTTCTCACCAGGGAGAGCTCCATATGTGGGAGGTCCTCAGTTCAGCCAAGTTTGAGGGGCTGTGCCTCTGAAGCAGGAGGCCCCTGGCCTGGTTCCCACCCTGTGTGGCCCCTACCCACCTTTGTGGAGCAAAACCATGTCAAAAACTAATGACATATAACTAGGGAGACTGCTCTGGGCCCTCCCCCTTCTCTCTGTCTCTCTCTGTCTCTGTCTCTCTTTCTCTGTCAAAAAACAATAAACTTAATCTATTAAAAAAAGAAAGGCACACACAGACTGAAAATGAAAACAAAACAAAACAAAAACTGGGCAGCGATACTTATACCAGACAAAATATACTTTAAAACAAAAAACCAAGTTTATAACAAGAGACAAAGAAGGACCCAGCAATTTCACTTCCGGGTATTTATCCAAAGAAACCAAATCACTAATTTGAGAAGACATATTCATTCATATATTCATTGCAGCATTATTTACAATAATTAAGATATGGAAGCAACCTAAGTATCTATCAATAGATGAATAAAAAAAGTGGATAAAAAAAAAAAGTGGTATATATACACAATGGAATATTACTCAGCCATAAAAAAAAAGAATGAAATCTAGCTATCTGCAACAATATGTATGAACTTAGAAAGTATCATGCTAGGTAAAATAAGTCAGAAAAACAAAAATACCATATGATTTCACATATAAGTGAAAAACATATAAAAAAAGAAAAAAACAAAATAAACAAAGAAAAAAAAATCTCAAAGATACGGAGAATATTTTAACAGTTGCCAGATGCAAAGGAGGTTGGGGGAATGCATGAAAAATGGAAGGGATTAAGAAGTATAAATTGGTAGTTACATCTTCATTTACATGGAGGTATAGCATAGAAAATATAGTCAATAATATTGTAATAACTGTGTATAGTGCCAGGTGGGTGCTAGATATATCAGGGTGATCACTTCATAAGTTATACAAGTGTCTAATCATCATACTGTATGCCTAAAACTAATATAATGTTGTGTGTCAACTGTAATTGGAAGAATAAAGAGAAGCCAGGATAGCTCAGTGGGTTGAGCACTCGTTTTGCAGCTCTGCAGTCTGAGGATCGAATGCCTGCCCCTGCCCATGTGTGCTGCCAGTTCCATTCTCAGCAGGGCAAGCTCCATGTAGGAGGCCCCTGGCCCAGTTCCTGCGCAGCATAGCCCCGCGCCCACCTGTGGAATGAAACTATGTGGAAAACTAATGATGTGCAACTATGGAGACTGCGCTGAGCCCTCCCCCTCCTCTCTGTCTCTTTGTCAAAAACAATAAAAATAAATATTTGAAAAAAAGAATAAAAATTATTTTTAAATCTACTTTATTGATGATAATTTAAATATGGTAAACTTCATTTTAAATTTACAGTTCTATGACTTTTGTCAAACACACACACACATCTACTACCACCACAATAAAGATGGAGAATATTAACCTGGAAATGTTCTCTTGAACCCAGGGCAGTCAATTTCTCCTTCATTCCCACACTTAGACAATCATTGCTTTTTTTCACTGTACATTCATTTGCATTTTCTAGAATTTCACATAAATCCAATAATTTGGTATTTACTCTTCAGTGTTTGGCTTCTTTAACTCAGCATAATCCATTTGAGTTTTATGCATGTTGCTCTGTGTATCAGCTTTTTTTTTTTTAATTGCTGAGTAGCATTCTATTGCACGATGACAAGTGACTTGGCCAACATGACAGCATCAGTAGTGTTGAGCCAGGACTTTGAGACAAGTTTGTTTCTGTCTAAACTTGGAGTCCTTCCTTCTTCATTACTGGGCTTGCATTATTATTGCTCACATTTGATGAATAGGGAACATATACTCAAGTGATTGAATGAGTCACTCAGTGTCCACTGGCCATAGCATTCTTTGCACTTACAGTTTCCCCTTGGAAAGTCATCAGCCTCAAATGAACCTCTTTGGAGGTATTTTCAACTCTTGTGACAGGAGTAGGGAAAGAGTATATTTTACATTGCTTTTAGCTCTCTGGAGCTATTATCATTTCCTTCATTAAAACTGTTGCCATAGTTGTAACTTGTAGATGAGTAAAAGCTGGATGGGATGGATGTTCAATGTTCCTTCAGCATATGTCAGGCCTGGATCAGGATGGGAAGTAATCTTCCAGGGTAAATTACTGTGTGGATTTGACACTAAACTTTTTAACTATGTTGAAACTAGGCTCCTTTCCTTTTTTAAGGCAAAGTGCAGTGACCTCATTTTCCTTCTGTGGCATCATTGTTGCTGTGTTCTTTCTTCTGTGAAGTAAAACTTGGTCACATTTGTTTGGCAGTCCTAATCAGACTTCAGCTGCAATGAGGACGCAGCTTTGGTTGTACTGAGAAGTTACTATCAGTTCTCTCTTTACCAGTCTCATCATGTCTGTGTGTGGGGGGTGGGGGGGAATGTATTTCAAATCTTTATGTCAGAAAGGAATAAGTTTCTACTCTGCTCTAACACATTACAAAAGTCACAGCAAGTGACTTCCACACATTTTCCCAAATTTCCCTATGTCTGGAGAACATTTCTTAAAAAATCATTCGCTAGTGGGGATTATGCAAGAATCTGTCTCCTGATTTTTTCCCCATGTACCAAGAATTATGTTTTATTCACAACACCACTTGGTCTTAATAGAACCTACATTTTTCTTAGGAGTCTTTTGCGTTGTTACACATTATCATTATCATATACATTCTATATTGTTATTCACTCTCAAAGAATTGTGTGAAACCAAAAGAGTCACTGCTAGCAGTTTCACAGTCTTGGACACACTTGGCAGTCACAAGCTGCACCTACTGCTCAAGGGCCTCTGTGACGTCCATGAAGAGCCTGCCTGACTCCTTCAGCAACAACAGACCAGATTCCAAACATCTTAATTGTTTAACCACTGTCACTCAGCCCCACTGGTGAAAGGTCACTCCTCTTCCAGCTTGGTAATATGATAGATGTGCACAGAAAATACTTGGGATCAAATTTCTGGCTTTGCGCACTGATGATGTCACACAATTCATGAACCCATTGTTGAATGAACAAAGTGCATGACCTGCCTTTGTATATTATTAGGTTAACAAACCCCCGTCCCCAGGTTTCCATGAGAAAGAAGGTCATGTCTAGGAAAAATTCAGGAGAGAGAATAGCCAGGAGTTCTTTCCAGAATTTGTATGTAGTGGGTGATATTCACTAAATCCAACTATTTAGTGGATCACCATTCAGATCCCACCCATGATTAGGTAATGAGGGTTGGTGACCACAATCTCCATTTACACCACAAGGATTACAATGACAATGAAGCACAATCTGCTACATACAAAAGAGCTGCCCTGTTATTGCATTGCTTCTGAGAACTGGATTTGACCATCTGCACAGTCTTCATTAATAGAACTACCGGTACCACCAGCACACTGAGCCAAAAAAGTGTTTTATGTGGCTAAACATCTTGTACTAAATATAGGTAATATATAAAGAAAGATTAAAAATTTATATGAATATTGGCCTCAGAAATTTCTTTTAATAATAATTTTTAATTGAATATAATAAACATGCAATGATCTCCTTTTAATGTTTCTTTTAACATATTTTTATCTAAAACCTTTAAATATCTAAAATAGTAATTTTTCTCCCATGTGCTGCTATTTCTCATGACCAAGAAGGATTAGAACATTTGTTTATGATTCTCTTTGTTCAACCTGGAGAAGACTTCTTAAAAACCATAATTCAAGTTCTAAATTAATTTGAAATAAATGTAAAATCTTGACATGAAATTCTACTTCTCTTAAAAAATTTTTCAAATCCCTGAAACTTGTTACTTCAAGATGTATGTCTACAGATCTTTTGATTATTAGGAATAACTCCAATTCAGAATGGTCATATGTTATCAGAGACCCTTTGCTAAATACCAGTCTCTTTTGCAGCCTTAATAAATATCCAAACAATTAATTCTTTCTTTTTTCCTCTTCTAACTAGTAATTGTTTATTACATAAAAACAGCTTTTAACCCGTGTCTAAGCTCAACAAACTAGATTAGACACACAGCCCAACAATTTTTAGCACTTACAATGGGTTCAGCACTATGATAAGCAGTTGAAATGTATTGGCTTATGTAATCCACTCAAAAACCCTATAGTGTAATTATCTCATTATCTTCAGTTTACTGACTAGAGAGGGACCTGAGGCCTAGAGAAGTGAAGTAACTACTGCCAAAGTCCTATGATCAGGATGACAGGAAGCCAAGGGTTGAATCTAGGTATTCTGACCCCCTAACAATGAAATAAGAATTGTAAATATGCTATTAAAAATGACTTTTGAATAACATCCACAGTAAAATGTATCTATACAGCAGAATACTACACTGAAATAAATATGAACAAACTACTGATTTACATGGCAACATGAATGAGTCTGATATATACAATGTTAAGAAAAAGAAGTCAGATATAGAATACATACTTTACAATTTTTTTAAATACTAGGGCTTCTCAACTTTAGCACTGCTGACATTTTGAGCCATATAATTTTTTTGCTATGGGTTGTTGTCATGTGTGTGATCTTGTGTTTAGTAGTATTCCTGGTCTCTACCTACTAGATGCCAATAGCACTACCTTATCCCCCACCTAACACCCCTCCCCCATTATGACAACCAAAAATGTTTCCAGATACTACCAAATGTCCTCTCAGGGATAAAATCACCCTCAGGTAAAAACTATTGATTTGTGTGAAGATTAAAACCTGGCAACAACAGTCTATAGCATCTTGGATTAGGGTAATGCTTATGCTTAGAGAATCCCAACTGAGTTGAGTGGCAGTTTGAGGGAGCTTGCTGGAAATTTTCTAGATCTTGATTTGAGTGGTAGTCATACATAAAGTTTATCAAACCATAAACCTAACGAAAGTGAATTTCATTGTATGTAACTCATACCATACTTTTTAAAAATGTTGTCTTGGGTTTGGAAGCAAAAATGGTACCTTGGAGAGGAAGATGAAGGATTCATGAAGGTTGAATGTAAAGAGTAGAACTGGTAGAAGAGGGGAGGACATCCTGGTTACAGAAAATAGCAAGAACAAAAGGCAGAGAAGCAGAATCATTTTTTATTAAGAACACTTTACCAGGTACTGTTTCCCTATAAATATAACCAAAGGAAACTCAAAATGCATGTTGGGATAGTGTGCTTCTAGGTGGTAGTATTTAGGCTAATGCTGTGTTCACAAGGGGATGTAGTAATCACCATTTGGTAATGGCGAAAATTAAACCTTTGAAATTAAATAGAATAAAAAAACTATTGGGTCTTTCAGCTCATTAGCTCACTATTGCAGAATTCCCCACAGTCATTTATTCTTGCTATTTGTCCAGCCTTGCTCTATTCCCAAGTGGATGATGCTTCCGCTACCTTTTTCATATGGCTAGTTGAAACAGGAATAAAACTCTCCTGGGAAGTTCCCTACTGTTTTTTCAGTCATCGTTTTCTTTCAGGCTACTAATTACTGTTAGTTGCATTATTCGTCATCATCCTTGATTGAGCATGAACAATGGCTCAACACTGTAAAGAAAAATGTTAAAAGAGAGTCATTTTATTGAATCCAGAGGATTTGGAGCTGACTTAGAGAGGGAGAATAATGAGAAATAAAAATTCTATCAAGGATACGGTGGCCACTGTTATAGCTCTATGAAATATATTCATAGATTTTTTTCTATGAAGATGAGGAAAGCTAATTCAATCCTGCCATTCAATTTTGAGAGCAGAAGAGCTGTGGACCAACCCTTGGCCAGGCATCACCGATGCCAACAGAGTATACTCTTTGGTATTATGGGAGAGAGGAGAGACAAAGGGGGGAGGTAGAGTGGGTGTTGGGGGGTGTAACCTTGAATGTGGAGGAGAGTAAAACACTGCTTTATGTGCTGCTTTGTGATATTATGTATTCTATACAGAGACCTAAAACCGGTGAAGAACCTGGAGGGCAGGATCATCACTCTCTAGACTTTGAGATTTTAAATGATCTCAGGATTCCATTTCTAGAACAGCTATGTGTTCATTGTCCCTGAGTAAATTGTTATAGTGAGGGTTTATTTGAACCATGGCCACATATTCACTTTTTCTAATCTTTTGTACAAGTAAAAGAAAACCCAATAAAGAATGGCTTAAGCAATATAAAGAGTTATCATTTCACTTATCAGGAAGCCTGCAGGCAGGTTGCTCTGAGTTTGGCCAGTGTCAACACTGTCAGTAAGGATGTCAGCCACTCCTGGGTTTCTGCACAGTGATCACCAAAAGCTGACAAAGTAGATTCTCACTTAACTAGTAGCCATTGAGGGTTGGTAGATGCCAGATAAATGTAAGTAGAATCTTCATTAACCACAACTCAAGCAACCAGCACTGTCAAGCAATATTTTTTGCTGGTTGCTTGAGGATGCCTGTTGCTTGAGTTCCAGTTAACAGAGAGTCTACTGTACTTCCTGTATGATTACAAGTTGGTTATTCCAACTCCAAGCATCACATCCCCAATAAACAATATCCAAACAAGAAGCAAGAAGGAGGGCAATTAAAGAGCTTTTCTCTGTACCACCCATTATTTTATGAGTGGAGAAAACTTTTCCCAGAATCCTTCTCAGGTCATTGGCTAAAATTGCCCTAGTTTAGTCACTGGACAAAGAGAAATAAAATTTTTCTGATTGCCTTAAATTAACATCATCCATTCAGGGACCAGATGGGATTCATTACAGAAGTCATAAAAATCAGATGTATTTTACCAAGAAAGAAGGGGAAATGCTGTTGGATGGGCAATCAACTACCTTGTCCAGATACTTTGTATTTATTTTCTTGAAATAGCCTCCATTTCACCTACATTGATGGTATAGTCCACTATATATACCTTGGTCCCAATTTTAGATTATTAATATAACTAGTCATAAAGTTCAGACCTTACAATAGAATGTACATCTAAGTTATATTTTTAAATATTCAAGATGGCCCCAGGCCAGTTGTATACTTATTCATTCAACAAATGCTAATTAAACCTTTCTATAGGTTAAGCACTTCTTTGAGTGCTGAGGATACAGCAGTGAACCAAAAATTAAAAAAGACAATAATTTCTTCCTTCAAGGAATGTCCATTAGAGTGGGGAAAGACAGGCATTAAACATAAAGAGTAAAACATCTTACATACCAGTTTATGAAAAGTGCCATAGAGTAGGACAGGAAGAATAGAGAGTGTAGGAGTGGGAGTTGCAACTTAAATTGAGTGCTTGGAGAAGACCTCATGAAGGAGATGGCATTTGAGTAAAGATGGGAAATAGCCATGTGGGTATCTGGGGGAAGCATGGTCAAGACCAAGGGTGCAAAAGCTCTGAAGTGGGGCGAACCTGGCACATTTGACAATAAGGAGGTTGTGGCTGGAGAAGAGTCAGTGAGGGAGGGCAAGTGTAACAAGGAACAAAGTCAGGGAGGTAATGAGATCATTTCATGCAAGGCCTTGAAGGTCGATATAAGGACTTTTGTCTTTTACTTTGAGTGACGAAGTGATTGGAGGATTTGAGGTAGAGGAGTGACCTAATCTTTCTTTCTTTCTTTTCTTCTCTTTCTTTATTTCCTTTTTTTTTTTTAATTTTAAGAATCACTCTGATTGCTTTAAGGGTAATAAATCAGAGGTGAGTAAGACAGAAAGCATAGTTGACTGAGGCTACTGAATAATGAAGTTACTGGTTTAGATCAGGCTGATGATAGTGGAGGTAAATGAAAAGATGGAGTTTTCATTTACTGATATGGCAAGATGCCAATGACCAGGCATGAAGGAAAGCAGGCATTTAGTTTTGCATACTATAAAGCTTCAGATGCTCATTAGACACCCAAACAGAGATGCTGAGTATGTCATTGCATGTGTGTCTGGAGCTCACAGGTAAAGTCAATGTAATTCACATACAAGGGCTGTCCAGAAAAAGATCCAGCTACAAATGCCTCTATTTTTCATATCACATGGCTGGATACATTCCAGACATCCCTCATGTACATGGTATTTAAAGTCATATGGTTCAATGAGCCAGGATATCATAAGTGCATAAGGCCAAATAGAGAATAAGTGGTCCAAGGACTAAGAAAATTCCAGATGAGGTGCAACCAGAAAAGGAAATGCAAATGGAGCAATGAAACCTGAGAAATTCTAGGAGAGGATGATGTGTTTCAGAAACAAAGGAGTGACAACTTTAAAAATGCAAATGATAAGTCAAAATGTGAACTGGGAATCTAGAGTTTGACTTAAGGAATATAGAGAAGTAAAATAGCTGCCAATTCTGACAAAAATTAAATAGCCATAAAATCTTATTTAGATTTTAATGACTAGGATGTGAATCATTCATGATTTTCTATGATTATCTTTCCTTAGTCATTCTGGTATTTTTACAGACGTTTAAATTGTTTTCAACAATATTTTTATGCTTTGCTTGAATAAAATCTGATTTAGGAAATCTAATCAATTAGATAGTTTAGGCCTAATCATTGACATTACAGATGGACTCTTGATTTTACAAAATGATGAAGCATAAATGACGAGCACACTGCTTTAATATAAAAACCTTTACTTCTCTGTTGCCTTTCAAAACCCATCTGCTACACAAATCGAGGCACAGGGGCCTTTCTAATAAACAACATTGAATTTCTAATGGAAACTTCTACAGTAACAGATTTGTCACATCCAAAACATGCCCCTGCAATGTTTCACTTTATCACCTTTCTAAGCCATGTGATGCCCACAAGTCAAAAGTAACCATTTTGCCTGAAACAAGAGCTTTAAGTTGCCAAAGAGAATGTCAAATTCCTATTTCAATTTAATTACCTATACCCATCTAATGTTTTGCTCTAATAGGTACTTTTTAATATTACTTATCATTACATTTTTCCTAAAACAGTCAACTTCTTTTGAGTATCTCACTTAACAAAATTAAACTAGTAAGATATCATTTATATATTGATCACAACCTAAATATATTATGGGAGGCACACTCTAGGATCTGTTTGAAATAATCTTCTATTTTATATTATCCTCTTTCTCAAGTCTGGTCTCTGTGATGTAGCTATTTTTCTTCTGCAGCTGATGGAACATTTATGTGAGAGGAGATTTCTAATTTTAGTTTGCTGGTGTATAAATGTGTCATTTCGTACAACTAGCTGTTTTTCTTTGTTGTAACTTCTTTCTTTCTGTTTTAGCCTGAGGCTGTCCTCTTTATTTGATCAGTATAGTTTATATCATATTCCAGTCAGCACTTCTTCCCAAGAGAAAAACAGGGTTTCAGAATTGCTACTCATGATTTCTAAGGCAAATGGAAAGGGTGCTACCCAAATTAGTTCACTGTATTGTTTTCAGTTCTATTTCCATTAGCTGATGGATACATTTATTTTCTACCTTTTAATATAATTCTCTCCCTACAACTGCTAATTATTAGGGGACGAGGGGCTTGATTATTTATAATGAGTGGTTGGATAGAAAAATAATCAATGTGATGACTTGGTGGCAAAACTTGAATTTGCTACTTAATAAACTAATAAACAACTAAAAGGTAGTTGGGGTGAACTGAGTTCAATTTTATTTTGGCTAACTCCATTTAAGGAAAGGAAGTTGTATCCTGTGTTTTCTATCACTATTCACAGCTTACTGGGCTTACATTTACCATTAAAACACAGGATCTAGGGATGCCAGGATAGCTCGGTGATTGAGCACTTCTCTTGTAATTACAAGCTCTGGGGTTTGCTTCCTAGCCTCTGCCTGTGCAAACCCATATGCTGACCTGGGAACAACTGGTAACTGCCTGGATGGTTCAGCAGTGAAGATTCCCACCTCCCATGACTAAGACCCCCAAGTTCAGTTCACCTCCTCGTGCAGCCCCACAACCACCTGAGTAGAATGAAACCATGTCACAACTAACAATGTACAACTACGCAGACTGCTCTGGGCCCTCTCCCTTCTCTCTCTCTCTCTCTCTTCTCTCAAACAATTTAAAAAAAAACAAACTTTTTTTAAACATAGGATCTATTTTTTAAGAGATTTCTGTATATAGCTGTCTGAAAAAACAATGCATTAGCTAGACTTACATTGTCCTAATGTATCTTCATCCCCAAATTAATGAAAAGGATGTACCATTGCAGAATAGCATGGAAATATTCAACTACTTCTGAGAGGACATTAGTTTCCCTTACTAGCCAAAAGCAAAAGAAGTACTCCCAAATGTACTCCCACAATAATAATCTCTTCAATAAGAAAGAATTAAAACAAACAAACAAATAAAAAGTGAAATTCTCATCAAATATGAGCAGAGAAAAAGAAAAGTAACATGGACATCGTTAAAGTCAGATGTGGTCAAGAGTACAGCCAAGAATAGGGGCCAGGATCCAGGGCCCTCTTTACAAAGCTTAACAACATTCATGGCAACCCCAGTCCTCGGAAAATGGTGAATCTGTGTGTAGTTATTTCCAAAATGAGTACAAAGTTCTAGGTCCTTTTGCATGCTAAATCTTTGGTTGTCTATTATATTGGTAGCAATTATAACAAAATAAGAATGTTTTCATGTTATACCATTCTTTCACCTTTTAGTCACAAGTCTACCATTGAATTTACAAAGTGCCCTCAAAGTTCCCTTTATTTTCCTTATGCCTGAGTAATTATTTCTAGAATATTAACTAAACCATTCAAGTTCAGTCAAGACTTAGGTTTCATAGCCATAGATTGTTAAGTGTAAGGATACATATACTTGTGTTGAAATGCTAAGCTCCAGCAACGAGGGGACTATCATCTCATTATAACACATTTTCCAGTATGCATTTAGATATAACTTGTCCCAGGACCAAGTACCACTCATCCACAAGTTAGAAAGTCAGATAAATACCTGTTTCAAGAGAATTCATTTAACCCTACTGCCCACACCTACTTAAGGCTTAATTGGATGATGGATAAATTAGTCTTAACCTTTCTCTTTAATATATCATAATTTATAACTACTCTAAAAATGTGAGTATATTTATTCTTCCTCAGTTACCTTAAAATGAAGCACATTGATAGGAAAGTGTTATTGTGTTTCACTGATTGTAAATTAAAATAATAAAATTAATGTCAAGTGTCATTTCAGCATATGGTTTATTACCATGGTAACCCACAGGTAACTGAGTCAGTAAAATTGCAAATTACATATTCAGCTATTTAAAGATGTCAATGAACTAAAGTCATTTAATCAAGCTTCTCACCGCTTGTGCTGTATAATCAAGATGACCCAATTAAAGTCAAAGTCAGAAAGTCACAAGTTCCCTTCTCCTGTCTGGTGTGTCTACTCTGAAGTTAGCCTGGCTCATGACTATAGGTTATATTTTGTGAGTATATTAGTAGAGATTTGTTTTCTTGAGGGGATGGAACAAAAGTAATTTTTCTCAGAAAATGCAAAACAGAGAAGGTTGAATTCTTCGTTTATTCATCAAATTGCAAACACCATAACCACCAGAGCACAGTTGCTTACTACAGACTGAGATTGGTAGAGCCTTAGGACTCTACAAACCCAATCTATTCCATCCTCATCATAGGAAACAATTCCAGACCACTCTATGGTCAGTTGGACACAGGTCAAAACTGCACTACTGTGGTTTGTTCCCGTCTAGATTTTGCCAACACAGAGGGCAGGTTCCAGGCTTCTCCATCACCTAGTCCTCCATCTGACCCAGGGGACATTGCTGATGTCAACCCCAGGATTTCCCTGGTGTCTGTCAAATGATACCCCCATTCATGACCCCAAATATCAGTTCATATACAGCCAGGCGTACCGTATGCTCTCCCTACTTATTAATAATTCCTAAAGAATCCACACTTCTCCAGACTGTCTTCAATAGCCACTTACATCAAACTGAACTGTGTTTTCAGAGGCTATGGAGCAAGTGAAGTGAATTAACCTATTTGTCTTTTGAGAGTTAATCTGAGCTAAGGACTGGGCATAGAGATGGAGAATTCTGTGTTTGGAAACGCAGAAGCATAAACCTGAGAATTACTGTTTGCCTGTGAAATTTACATGAGTAATGCTTATTAATGTGATCTTAATAAGAAACAAATTGACATAAGGCCTCTCTCTTATCCCCAAGTAGCTTCACCAGCAGATGGAGAGAGCTCTTCAGCCACTCCTGAAATACCTTAAAAAGCCACAGGTATTGTTGCCCTAGCAACATTCTATAAGCACGAATCTTGACCCAGATGAGAGGGTAAGGCAGGTAATGTGGAATTTACAAAGAGTGAAGCCTATTGAGAAAAAGACAGTTAACTGTGTTCAATTGTTAGACCCCTGGTTTCTCAGTCTGGGCAGTGCTAAAGCAATTCTAAAGCTCAGGCTGAGCTGCCATGCTATTTTCACAAGCTTTGTTTGCTTCCTACACCCATCTTCCATGGTCGCAGACCTACAACCCGGCTCTGTAAGATAAGCTTCTTGCTCCCCCAGGTCCATGCCTGAAGCACAAGGGGGCCAGTGTTAGGAACACAAGGACGAAAGTTCTCTCAAGGACATGAGGGCTGCAGTCTGGATAGAGAAACCTTCATTCACAGTGAGCAAATGGGCCCAGGACCACTGATGGCCTGAAAATGCTACCAAGGACCTATGGTACCTCAGAGATCACCAACACAAAGAACAGAGGAATTGCCAACCAGGATCTAGCAACACTTCCTCAAAATGCTCTGTGGTCTTGTACATCATCCAGATGCCTTCTTGGAGAAAAGTGAGGGAAGGGCACAGAACTCTGAGAGTATGAATTGTACCTGAGTTAAACAGGAAAAGACTGAGTTATCCAAAGAGACTTTTTAAATGTTTGTATCAGATCAGACTATTTGACTAGACTAAAATTTGGGTTTGTTTTTTTCCCCCAAGCAGTGTGTAGGGTCTCAAATGGAAGGTCAGATTAGTGAGAGAAATGAAGATACATTTTCTTTAAATAATCTGAGTTTGTGACCTTACTAGGCATGTATCTGTGTGCATATAAGTATTACACCACACACACACATGTGTGCACACCATGCACATGTGCACTTACACTTACATAAAGAAAGAGAAAGGGAGAGACTGATTAGAATGATGTTAAAATTGAAAGTGATTCATCCTACATTATAAGTTTGTAGTCAACTTTTTGGTTTTGTTTTTCTGTTGATTGGTATTTTCTAAATTTAGAAGAATAACCCTATTTTTAATCTTACCTAATTCATCTATAAATAAAATTATTTTTAAAAGTAAATTAATGAGAACACACTGCTTTTCAAGGGGGTGTCCCTCTTTATATTGTACACAATTATTCAGCCTTCTGCCTGAGGCATTCTATTACGCACCAAGGAGAAGTCGTTTACCTTGACCCTGACCTACAACTTAGCACATATAAGCTTGGAAATGAAAACAAAGGTTTCACTAGCTCAGCTCACACAAGTGTAGCAATGGTATACATCCCCGTTTATCTTACTAAAGATTACTGTCTCCCAGATTGTCAAACTCCATCTAGGTGCAGTCTGCCACAGGGCACAAATATATGGCCATGCATTTTCTAGAAATTCTCTTAGTTAAAAAACAGCTAGGGAAACATTACTGCAATCTGAGAATTCTCAAAAGGTTCTACCAGACGTAAGAGGCACAAATGCTAATCGTTCTAAACATGCACACAGTTAGTGCAATTTCAGAGCTCAGTAATAAAAACAGTCAAGATTATTTAGCACTGTTTCTGCCTCACCATGTAGTCTCGTGCTTCACAAAGCTCTCACACTTTCTCAAACACCGACTTAAAATCTGATCTACCAAGAGACTGAAGGTCATACTTCTAATACCCACCAACTGCACGTGTATGACATAATCAAGACTGTTGTCACGTGTGTAGTGACCTCGCCGCAACAGAATGGGAGAGAAAGGCAGGGCATTCAAAAGAAATCAGATTTTTTGGGGGAAACCGGGACGGCTCAGTGGGTTAAGCGCTCACTTTGCAGCCCTGGGGACAGAGGATCGAATCCCGGCCCCGGCCCATGTGGACCCATATACTGAACTGGGGAGTGCCCCCAGTTCAGTTCTCATCGGGGCGAGACCCCGGCCCAGTTCCTGCCCTGTGCAGCCCCGCCCACCTGTGGACTGAAACTATGTGGAAAACCAATGATGTGAACTATGGAGACTGTTCTGGGCCCACCCCTTTTCTCTGTCTCTATCTCTTTATCTCTCTCTCTGTCAAAAGCAATAAAAATAAATCTTTAAAAAAAAAATCAGATTTTTTTATCGTATATTATCGTCTTACTTTCCTCTTTTCTGTAAATAGTGCCAGAGCTCAACAGATTCCAGGAAACATATATCTAAGATGAAATTTGAGCCAAGTGCTATTAATCCCTGAACATACAAACACTCTGAAAGATAACAGGCAACACCTCACTCCAAGTAATTAAAGCTTATTGGAACCTGCCTTGATCCTGGCAGTGGAAAATCCAAAGCTCTTATCTGACAGGTTAATGAGGGCTTGAAATGAATGTTATTACTAATGAGGGCCTTTTAAAATTAATTGTATCATATTATTATTAACAACTACCAAAGCTAAACTTCCAGAGATTAGATTATGTAGGATAATGTTTAAATGTGAGCAAATCAATATTAAAGTGACAGAAGGCTATTTCCAGGTGGGAATAATAATTCATAAAGCATAGAATAAAAAGAGTCAATGGGTAAAGCAATTACAATATTCCTTCATTTAAATGTCCTTATTTGAAAATGTAATAATTTATTTTAAAGATTTTTTTTTTATTGTTTTGACAGAGAGAGAGAGAGAGAGAGAGAGAGAGAGAGAGAGAGAGCTGAACTGGGGGAACTCCCCAGTTCAACACATGGGTCCACACAGGCCGGGGCCGGGATTCGATCCTGGGTCCCTGGCACTGCAACACGAGCACTTAACCCACTCAGCCATCCAGGCTTCCCCAGTAATGATTTATTTAATAACAGTTTGTGCTACTGTTTTTATCTTCCACCTTAAGAACTACATGAAAGGAGAAACAAATTAATGTTGGCAGGATATTTTGATGTTATGCAAAACAAAGTATAATATGCAGCATTTCTATTTTCTCAAGCAATTTTACTCTAGCATGCCCAGTTCTTTGATTGGCTGCTTTTGTCTTGGGTTCCCACACAATGTCATGACAGCGAATGCCATTCTAGGATAAGGCTTGGTAAGTTTTCAAAGACAGAGCACCTGTATGACCACTACTCTTGTCCTTCAAGTGTGTGATGGAAATGTCCAGGGATCAAGAACCAGTAGCCAAGAATCTCCCATTAATCCTCTACACAGTTTTGAGATGTGTTCTCTTTCCTGATAGGGAACAAGGAGGCAGATTTTACTAAATAGACATTGTCATTCTCTTGGGAACAGTGAGTGTGAGCCTACTGTAGACCAGGCACTGGGCTGGATGTCGGAGATGCGATGGTAAGCAAAATAGACACAGACCCTGAGCTCTTGGAGCTAAACTTTTAGTTATGTAAATAACATTAACTGAGCAAAACAACGTTTCAAATAACTGAAAGAAAGCAGAGTTGTCTAGCACAACTAACATTTAAGTGGTAAATGAGGCCAGCCTATGTTTTATCTTTGTCCTATGATCAGTGTGAAGCTATTTAAGGATTGGGCATGGGGTGTGTGGGTAATGTGTACCATGACCAGATATGCATTGTAGAAAGATTCTGGCCTGCAGTGTGAAAAGATTCCGGCCAGCAGTGTGAACAGTCCGAAAGGGATCAAGAGTGAGTATGCGGAGACTACTCAAGAGTCTATAGTATTAGTTCAGGGGGGAGGGCTGAGATTCTGGTATCTTGGAGCCAACTAAATAGGTTCAAGAGGTTTTGAGAAGGTAAATAAAAAATACATGATGCTGAATTGAATGCGTGGGACTGAGATCTTTTACATCCACTCTAAAAGAATTTCCAGACAGCCTTGGGAGGTTAATAAGAATCTTGTCTTTACAGATACAAAACCAAAGACTCAGAAAAGCCTGAAGACAGTAAGTAAAGAACAAGTCACATTTCTAACCTAGTATTACCTGAGTTAGAAGCCCCTATTTTCTTCCAAACGCTGCCTGTGAAGCAGAACATGGCCTTCCATATGCTCACCCACATATTTGTGAGCATTTTCTTGCTATGCCATTCCTTCTCATTTCTCTGTGTCTAGATTCTGTTCACAGAACTAGCCCTTATGATATGCTTCCTCTTCTACTAGGTAACATAATCTTTCTGAGATTTATTTTATTATTTGAAAGAAGGTGAGAAGGTGAGAAAGAGAGAGAGAGAAAGAAAAGTGGAGAGGGTCCAGAGCAGTCTCCATAGTTGCACATCATTAGTTGTGACATACTTTCATTCCACACAGGTTGATGCGGGACCACCCCAGGCAGGAAACAAACCAGGCGCCTCCCACATAGGAGGCCAGAAACTCCACTGCTGTGCCATCCCAGCAGTTACCAGTTTCACCACAGTTCAGCATATGGGTTTGCAGGGGCTGGAGCCAGGAATTAGACTCTGGACCTCATGATTGCAAGGCAAGCACTCAACTGCTGAGCTATTTTGGCATCCCCCACATAGTGCTACTTAAAAAACAAACAAACAAAACAAGATTCTTCCGTTAATTTTGGAAAGCATGATCAGGATTCTTTTTCCATTGGGCTTTATACAGTTACGTTCTACTTCCTCCCAAGCTGAAGAGACAAAATTCCTTTTCTGTCGCATTTGTCTATTGATTTGCTTTTTTTACACCAGTGAAAATAAATTTCCATATTAGCTTCTTAAGCTTTCTCCCTCCTTCTACAAATAACTGTCTCAACAACCTGTTTCAATTTGAGGGAATATTTCAAAACCATATACAAAGCCCAGACAGTAAGTTATGTCACACAGTTTTTCTACATACATCTACTTCTCCACATTTTATTACCTGCTCTCAAATCCCCAAAATTTACTGATCCCAATACTTGATCAGTAATGTCTCTTGTAATACTTTTACATTTATGGCCCAGCCAACTTTCTTCAGGGATTGAAATGAGTTCTTTTTTGAAGCAATGTAGTACATTTCCTGCTGTATAGAGAGCTGTGGCACCTATTCTCAGGTCACCCAATATAGCCATATGGCCTTCTGGATGACCATCTGTCTTTCTGGGCCAAGTTGAAACATTATACTTGCTAGGGTTAGTGAAGGCATACATTGCAAGGGGTTAGGAAACAAAATAAACTATGTCTATGAGAGCATGAATCATCACGTCTCTCTGACCTAGCCACACATTTTCAGATTTTTAAAAAAGCAAATACCGGTACATAGCTTAAAAGATGATTTTTCACATCTTCTCTTTGTGTAATCACTCGATGAGTTCTTAATTGGCAAAACAAACCCCCTCTTTCCCCAGGCAGGCAATCAGCCACCATTCCTTTGAAGGTCACAGTGATAACTTCTTCCTTGGAAGTCCTTTAGCATTAACTTTCTAGATCAGTGTTCTCAAACTTTAATGTGCATTTGAATCACCTGGGGATCTTGTTAAAACACAATTTGATTCATTAAGTCTGGGGTGAGGGTTGAGAGTCTGCATTTCTAACAAGTTCTCAGGGGACACTGATGTTGTTGGTCTAGGGATCACACTTTGAGTGGCAAAGTGTCCCATACACAGAGCATATGCTAACTCATGCAGAAAGGTAATGATAACATGTTTTATCATATATATGGCAATACTGCATATATTGGAAACTACTTCCTACCACCGGTCACTAGCAGCATGAACTAGGGTGAGGGACGTCATCTTTCTTCCTCAATTGCTTTCATCCATAATCTCAAAATAATACACCTACCTGATAGATTGTTATGCAAATTAAGTGAAGAAATACAAGAATGCTTATTGCAGTACCTGGTATGTACTAAATGCCCTGTAAATACTGGTTGTTATTATCAATTCATCATCATCACTTTCCAACTGGAGTCTACATTCATTAAGGTCAGAGATTGTGTTCTATTTCTCACCAGATCCTCAGAACTCGTCATGTAATATCTCTTTATAATGATGAGATGGTGAAGAGGGGTTGATATCGATAGGGGTGGGAGGCTTTTACGTTTC
The DNA here is from genome assembly GCA_004027555.1 of Craseonycteris thonglongyai. Classification (NCBI taxonomy): domain Eukaryota; kingdom Metazoa; phylum Chordata; class Mammalia; order Chiroptera; family Craseonycteridae; genus Craseonycteris; species Craseonycteris thonglongyai. The sequence continues at coordinate 32,847 of PVKE010015359.1, forward strand.
TCTTAGCTTTTTTTCTGCTTTCCCTGAGAATACTCACCATCAGCATTTGCAGCCACAGCATTTACTTGGCGCTAACTAGTGGATTACAGTCCTAACCTTACCCAAAGAGTGCCATGAAATTTCTCACTTTTATTATTATTTTTACATTGTTCTAGTATATCAATAGTCTTTGAAAATCAGTGACATCATTCTATTTATAGCATTCTGTTTTTAGTAGTGATATTTCCATTTACAAAATATAGTAACTCTCAATCGCTGAAAATTTCAAATCCTAGAAAATGCAGCATTCCTATGCATAAAAAAATATTAAATACTGATCATTATACACATTTCTGTTATATTAGGATTAAAGACAAGTTATGTTTAGAAATAACTCCAAGAACAGGTTTTTAATTTTATTTTCAACATTGAAAACCAGTCAAATTTGCTTTAGTCTCAAAGAGCATGTTTATACAAAATTAAATGAACGTGGCAGTGAGCTGTACTTTTTTTCTTTTCTAAACAGGAAGTGGGTTAATCTGAACAGTATTTTCCTATAAAGCCTTTTAATAGGTAATTTTCTACTTATGAGAACACTTCCACCCTACTTTACGTTTAAGTATGAAACGCTGTGATGAGTGCTTCTTAATGTATATAAATATATACACAATAAATTTATATTATAAAAATACATGTAGAACATAAATTCACCTCTGTTAAATGTGTACAATAGTGGGTGTTAACTAAATAGAGTAAGGAGA
>PVKE010015360.1:0-33589 GCA_004027555.1 Craseonycteris thonglongyai
TTTTCATTTTTATTTTTTGATGAATATTTTGGAAAAACCCGCGAAGCACTGAAGCCACAAAGCATGAAGCGCGAAGTGGCGAGGGAACACTGTATCGCTTCCTTTATGCAGCCTTCCAGAATCGCCCCTTAAGCCCTATCCAAGGTCAGTCACTTCTTCCTTAGAAGTGGTATCCCACCAATAAATGACATGTCATATACAGTAGATACAGGTCTACATATCTGTCTTCCTTACTAGACACCCACTCTAACCTGTCCTCTCGTGTTCCCTTCTGGAGCACCCTGTTCTTTCCCGGCAGAGCCACCAAGCATAGTTCATAATCTTGTATTTCTTTGTGTGTTTATTTCTCTAATGTCTTTCCCTAACAGCTGTGAGCTCCAAGAATCCAACAGACTTGGATTCACCACATTACCATCAGCTGGCCTGGAGCTAGCCACATAGTGGTTGTTAAATTTGTTGAATGTATAAATAATTGGATGAATAAAAAACAAAACAAAAAAAACATTATAAATTAATCAAATAGAGATGAAAGAAGCTAAGGTATCAAAACGGTTGTTTTCTGAGCGTGCCGGATACTGCCTCTCAGACCCTCTTGCAGTGCCATGGTCCAGGAGGTGGGAAGGGCATAAGCAGCGCTGGTAACGTTGGAGCACGTATACAGCCCTAGTTACTCACTCTCAGAGTCACTGTGGAACGTTTACATGGCCCTTGCCCAGGAGAGCAATTTCAGACCCTGTGGAATTGGAATAAAGCCACATGTAGGATTATATCATTGAGTCCACACTTGCACTGACCCGTGCATTTCCCAGCCATGCGCTTCTGGAGCAGGACATCCTCCACGCCTTGTCTACTAAGGAAAGGTGGGCAAGACTCCTGCAGCTTCGTCCCTCTGCCCCTGAGAAAAGGGTCCTTTCTGTCCATCACACCCACACCCAGCCCAAAGCACTCCAAACCATGCTCACTTCCAGGTGAGAGGGGGGGTGTCAGGTAGGAATGATTCCCCCTTGTCTAAGGTGACCAGATTTTACCATTGGTAAAGCGGGACACCATTGACGGGGGGGGGTGGGTCTTGATTAAAAATTTGGTCTATCTCCCGCCGTTCCCTAGCTTATTGTGCATTCTTTCCAAAAATCGGGACTTTTTTCAAATGCCGCAGGACGCAGGACAAATTGTTAAAAAGCGGGATGTCTGGTCACCTTACTCTTGTCTCACACAGTGCTGGGTTTCAAAGGAAGGCTCAAGCTCGAAATGCAACCCATGACGGATGTACTGTTGACTTTTCCTCATACTCAAAGCTCAAGATCAAGCAAATAATGTAGGTGAGCTGTTGGTTCATATAGAAAAGTGTGTGTGTATGTGTGTATCCCAAGGCCATTTCGTGGCCTTACAGATTCTGAACAGTGTCTCTTTGGGAGAGCCTCATCCATTGAGGTCTTCTGCGGAGGAGTGTGCATTTCATGAGATGTTTCCAAGAGCAAAGACACTATTTCAATCAAGGCAAATTTATGAAGTTGGCAGACAAACCCTACTCGTAGCCCTGAGTCTCAGGGACGTCAGCACCAGGCACCAAGGAAAGCTGAGGTTCTTGTTTAAGTCGAGCATGAACCCTACGCGGTATCCACCTCTGGTCTGAACAAAACCATCTTATGTCTGAAAACACAGATTGTCCTTGGCTCTAGTTAAATGTATCTTTTCAGAGCTTGTAATAAGTCATTAACAAGGGCTGTCTGGAAAGTATCCAGCCATGTAACTATTCTCGTTATATTGACAACGGCTGGATTTTTTTCTGGACAGCCCTCTTATAAGGAAATGTCAAGTCTTTTCCATTATTAAGAACTTAAATGGTGACAACCAAATCATCTGGGATCACTGTAAGCACAGGGTTGTCACCCAGCAAACCTTATAATACCTCTTCCATTTCGTATAAGATCCAAGCAACTCTCTGTCTCCATCTACAGACTTTACTTGTCCGCAGTCACCTTGCCCTCTGGTCAGAGGATCAGGTGTCTCATGTCCAGTTCTAAGCCAGTGGCCCCTCCCCTCCTGTTACCTCAGTGTGCTCTGTGTCCCTCTCTCTCCTCTCAAGGCTTTGTGGCACGCATCATCCTTACGACACTACTGTCTGCAGACACCAATCTCCCATGCATAATGTGGAGCCCTATCACACTGCTTTCTCAGAATATTTCAGACAAATTCAGAGGACGATGACCTAGTACACATGACTTGGGTGTGGTTTGGATTTAACGTGTAGTAATTCACCATTGGGCATTATGAAATAATTTTTTTCTACTCCAGCTAATAAAAGCTGAAGATCCAAAATACTTATCTGGGCTTCTTAGTGATTTCCAACCGTCAACATGAAAACTGTCTAGAACATAGGGAGAAATACAGTAGACTGTCCAATAACTGTCACCCATGGGTTGGTGAATGCCAGATAAATGTAAATAGACTCTCCGTTAACTACAACTCAAGCAACAGGCACTCTCAAGCAACGGGCAAACATTTTTTGCCCGTTGCTTGAGATTTTGCTAGTTGCTTGAGTTCCAGTTAATGGAGAGTTTACTTACATTGATCCAGTAACTACCAGTCCCCATAGGTGCCAGTTAATGGAGAGTCTACTGTAGTTCAAATCTCTGTGGAAGAGAAAAAGGAACATATAGATACTTCTCCCAGTGTGCACAGTGAGTTTGTGGCCACTTTGTGGGGCCTCCTCTGGCTCCGTCCCTCCCGTTAATATATCCTGTTAGTATATATTAATGGGAGGATGGAAGAGAAGGTGGAATGTTCTTTTCCATCTCTAGAACATTCCCTTTACCTGATAACTCAGTTACCATCTTCTTTCTTGTTACTTTCATAGCCAATCTGCTAGAAAAAAAATGCCTAGGCTTAATATCTCTACTTCCTCACCCTGCACTTGTTCCTCAAACCACTTCATCTTTCAAGCTCTCCTCACTAAGTCACCAATAGCTTCCTAACTCCCAAACCCATTATTTGTCATTTCTTTTTCTTTTTTTAAGATTTATTTTATTGTTTTTGAGAGAAGGTGAGAGAGAGAGAGAGAGAGAGAGAGACAGACAGACAGACAGACAGACAGACAGAGATAGAGACAGAGAGAGACAGAGAGAAGGGTAAGAGCCCAGAGCTCAGAGCAGTCTCCGTAGTTTACATCACTAGTAGTGACATGGTTTCATTCCACACAGGTGGATGTGCGGCTGCGCAGGGCAGGAACCAAACAGGTGGCCTCCACCACGGGAGGTGAGAACTTTTGTCAGCAAAGCAGAAGCAGATGGGTTTGCATGCGCTGCAGTTGGGACTCTATCCACCTATTGAACTCTCCTAGCATCCCTGTCATTTCTTTTCTTAGTGGATCTCCACATCGCTTGAGGGTATGGATTCCTCTCTCCTGGACCTCCCTTCTCCCACGTTCCAATCTCCCATTTCCTCCTGCCTCTCTGCCCAGTCCCTGCCTCCACCAGGTCCTCTCCTTCCACCCCCTCTCCTTCCCCTCCCTCAGATGTCAGTCTTGCCCCCTAGGCCTCCTACTCCCAGATGCAGTCTGGCACAGACAATGAGAGCACAGGCCCTGGCTCCTGACCACCTGGGCTAAAACCCTAGCTCTATACTTCCATCTGCATGACCCTAGGCAAGTACTTACTCCAGCTATGCATCAGTAGATTCATTTGTAAAACAGGTGTAATAATAGTCTTTCCTGGCCAGGACTACTGAGAGAACTGATTCACATAAGGTACTTGGGACACAAAGTATACCCTCAATTAGCCTTAGCCATTAGAATTGTTCCTCCCATGCTGCACACTCTCCTTGAACAACTGCGCCACATCTGACATCATTACCTCTTGTAAGAAGTTTGCACAGGACTCTGCAAGATCTCTCTCCAGAATGTCAAAGCTATGCCATTTGCCCACTCGTCACGTCTCCCTGGCCACCCCTCAGATGCTTCCAAGTCAGTGGGTCGGAAACTGAGCACATCATCTTTTCCTGCGAATGCTCCTCCTCACCCTCCTCCTCCATTACCTCTTGCAATGAATAGCCCTACTATTCTTCCTCTTGGTGGCCCAGGCCAAAACACCAGAGTCATCCAGATTCCTGCCCCTCCCTTACTCCCCCGCCGGATCAGTCAGCAAATGAAGGTGATTTTATTGATGAAGCATTTCTTGATTCTGTGCCCAATTATCCACCCCTACTACCTGTCTTAGCTAGAACCTCATTATTTCTCATCTGGGTCATAAGTCACCATAATATTAAAAATAGAGGAAGCCTGGATGGCTTAGTGCAGTAGGAGCTCACTTTGTAGCCTCAGGGACCGAGGATCAAATCCCAGCCCCAGCCTGTGAAGACCATACGCGGAATTGGGGTGTGTTTCCCATGTGGGAGGACCCCAGCCCAGTTCCTGCCCTGCGCGGCCCCTGCCCACCTGTGTGGAATGAAACCATGTCAAATACTGATGACATACAACTATGGAGACTGCTCTGGGCCCTCCCCCTTCTCTCTGTCCCTCTCTGTTTCTGTCTCTGTCTGTGTCAAAAACAATAAAATAAATCTTAAAAAAAATAATATTGGCCACTATTATCACATGCCATTTATGGATCAGTCCCTTTAGTAGACACCTCCCATACTTCATCATAGCCACCATCCATGAGGGGGGAATTAGAGTCCCTGTTTTCAGGTGAGAAGACAGAGGCTCAGAGACATTGAATTAACAGCCTAAGTTACACAAAAGTAATGTGGGGCTGGGGTGTAGACCGAGTGACATCTGTCTGGCTCCAAACTCTAGGATTTCCCCACTCTATAAGCTGCAATGGTGTCTTAACTGGTCTTCTAGCCGCCTGTCTTATTCCTTTTCAATATCTACTCTTTTGCTAGAGGGGGTCTATTTTTACAACGAAACTCTGAGCCAGTCTCTCCTCTGTGTGGAATCCTGCAGTAGCTCCCCAGTGCCTGCCGAATAAAGTCCAGATTCAGCAAGGCTCCTCCTGATGCGGTGGTCACTGCACTCGTTTACAGGTCTGCCTCCCCAGCTCCAACCACACCTCCCTCCCTTCCTTTCTGGGAGCACACCACGCCTGCTCACCTAGCCACGCCGTCCTTCCCACTGGTCTCCTCTCATCAGCCTGGATGCCTCCACTCAGCCTCCTGGACCCGGGACCCTGCTGTCCAAGCTGAGCCTAGTTAGGTGGCCCTCATCTGGATGCCTGTGGGACTCTGTGATTGTCCCTAGAACAGCATTTTAGAGTGGTGCACATTCCCGGATCAAGCACCTACTATGTGCTACAGTTCCAGGAGGCTCTAGCGATCAGGTATCAACAAGCTATTCGTATATGTCCTGCTTTAAGAGCACTCACTTTCATGAGAGAGAGGGGCAGCAAAATGCTTTATTACTATGTCCAATTCTCGTCTCCACACTGGACTGTCGATTTCCTTGGGCAGGAAGAGAAATGTGTTCACCTGAGTGTCCCCAGGGCCGAGAACTGTGCTTGGCACACAAGGGTGTCAGTAAACACTGACAGCTTGCACCGAGCAGAGACACAAGGCCACCAAGCCATCTCTGTGAGCACACACACAAGCCTACCCACAAGGTCACTCCACGTCCATGTCTTTTCCAGACTGCGAATGTCAAGGTCATTGTTGTGTAAACTCTCACAGGGTCCACACAGTGCACCTGCTGCTCTGACATGAAGAGAGCTCTCATACTGGAGAATTCCCAGGCCAGCCACCCTCCCCCACGTCACTGACCCACGGAGAAATGAGGGAACCAAGTAAGTCCTCACAGTAGATAAGTGGCAGTGTGACACATCTTCCAATGTTCACCCTGCCCACCCACAGTGTTACTGTGGCATTTCACAGCAGCAAAGGAGGGAGCCGGGGTCAGAGGTGGTTCAGCCAGGTGGCACACAGGACAGGGGCTTTGGGAGAGTAATGCATGTGTTTTCTGTGAAGAGGCCCTCCCCGCACCCGCCCAGGTGTGGCAGTGGCCTATCTTGTCCTAACAAGATGAGCGAGTGAAAGGACAAGCCAGCCGTGTTTGTTTCCATGCCGAGGGGAAGGCAGCTTCAGGCAGCCCTTTTGATCAAGGACCCTGTGCCGAAACGAGATCCCCTGAAATCTGTCCCCTGCAGCCACTGCCTGTCTGAGTGACACAGGCAGGAGGGCACAGGACAAAGGGGAGAGGCTTAAAGGACAGCGGGTGTTTTGTAAAAAGCCTTCTCCTGGCAAGTTTATGGTGGCTTCTCTGTCGAGCGCAGGACAAAGTGCAAGCTGCCTGGGTGACCAAAAAGGGAGCGAGAGCAGGAAGAGGGAGGTGCTGAATCTCAGAGCAGAGAGCATCTAACCGCCCAGGGCAGGGCCTCAGACACCAGGCAGGGGCAAGGGAAAGCGGGAACACGGGGAGGAAATGGCCGTTCCCACCCCGACTCCAGCAGCCCACACCCCTGTACTTTGCTTTCTGAAAACCAGGTGTTCTAAGAGCATCTTGTCTGATTATAATCGACCATCCTGAGACTGTCTGGGGCAAGTGAAGGGCGTGAAGTCTGGTGGCCTGGATCTGATCCCAGGTCGGACTTTTGGTTGTGGGTGGGACCCTTTTCCTTTTCTGTTAGTGACCTCAGAGGGTGGCTAAGGGGATCAATGCGATAAGGCACAGAAAGCCCTTAACATAGGGCCTATTGTCACTGACCCTGAGGAAGCACCTTAGGATCACGCTCCCTAGAGGAAGGATGTTCAGAAGACACTGCGCTCCCCTCTGCCTCTGCTCCTGACTCCTGGCAGGACCGGTCATCCTCTGTGCCACAGCTCTGTCGTCACACTAGTTCCCTGTGCTGTGTTGCTCTGTTTTCTTGTCTGTATTCCTGTTGAGGCCATGAGCACCCTGAGGGTCAGAATGTGACTTTCACGTTAGAACACTGATTCACTCATTTGTCACTCACTAAGTGTCTCCTATGTACCAAAGGGCCACTAAGTGCTGAGTAAATGAATGGAGTCTGGGGACAACCTGTAGAATCACCTCTATCAATCATCCAATCAACCAGCATATGTACCTGTGGTGAACTGTATGCAAAGGCTTTGGTCCAAAGAGAAGGACGGCGAATGTGAATCCGATTGCCAGCAAATGAGTCCATCCTGACAGCTGATGTGCTTGGTCACAAGCTGGATTCATGTAAAACAGACCTGATCGGTATCTGTCTCTGTGTGTGTCTCTCTGTGTCTCTATTTCTCTTCCCCTCTCTCTCTTTTCCTCCCTTCCTCTAAGCCCCGAGAACCTTATCAATTACTTAGCAATTCATCCAGACTTTTGGATGCTCTAAAGGTCACGTTCAAAAGCCCAGAGTCAGAAGGTGCCATCACAGTTCATCAGCCAGGGCTTTAAAAAGAGAACAAAACGACAGCCCCCAACCACTGAGCACAGCTTTGTTGGTGACAGGTTTCTTTGCTTACTGGAGATAAAGTCTCTCTCTAGGCCCCTGGGCTCTGGTCCCACTGCCCCAGGAGGAACCCGGCTAGCGGAGGCCAGAGGCAGGGCCACCATTCAAAGAGCTTGGCCCACGTGAGCTCTAAACGCCCACTCCATTGCCTCCCAGCATGCAGGAATGGACTCCTGGACTGCTGAAGTCAGGGCCCCTCCCCCAGGCCAGCTCCAGGCACGGGTCCCACCACCGCCCCCTCGTCTGTCAGGCCCTTTCTTGGCTCAGCACCGTGCCCATGCAGCTTCCTGTCTGTAATAGCCATGATCACCATCACCCCCAAACCCAGCAAGCTCCTACTTCTCCATTAAGACCCAGCTCAAACATCCTCTGCGAAACCTTTCCTGACTCTTCTAGCAGAGATAGTGCCTGCCTCCTTTCAGCTCCCAGTTCTCTGCTCAGACCTCTGCTACTCTGTTTAATACACTCCAATGACCTGCTCACCTGTCCATCACACATCAGAGACTGGGACCCTGATGATATGAACTGTGTCTTCTTCACGAGTGGGCCTATGGCTCCCAGCACGGAGCTTCTCACCTCCCATATAGTCTGAGCCCACCCTAATACCTCAAGATTCCATCCCCACTCGAGCCAAGTCTGGTCTAGACCAAAGGCCCCTTGTAGCACCAAACAGGATATCACAGAGTCAAACAACAGAAGCACATTTCATAGGAAACACAGTCCAGGGCCTTACACAGTGACGTGTCTCTCCCTCAACCCAGACCAACAAGCAGGAACCAGCTTCATTAAGAAGCTGATCAGATGAGAGGTGCTATCCAAGATGGTAGCCAACAAAGTACGACATCAGAGGTGTGAAAACCTGGTGCCAGGCCTGACAGTAAGCCCTGGACTAGTGTGTCTTCTGGACTAGGGTGTAAAAACCTCAGTAAAAATGCAAGTAAAGTGGTCTTGGGTCTTCTAGCACCTTGAGAGAAGCTGTTTCTTAGATTGGGCAGCTGGGGCCCCAGCAGACCGGCTACTGCCACCAGGCAGGAAGAGTCAGGGTCTGAATGGGGAGTCAGTGCTACAGGGGATCTGAAGGGTCTCTGATGTGTTTCTGAACAGGGAAGTTCTCGCCCTGCTCCACTCACGAGAGTGTTCCTGTGACCCCTAACAAAACTGAAAGACCTTGTACACACCAGGCAACCTCGTCCCACTGAAGGACTGGGGGTGACCTGCCAAAATAAGCAAATTCAGGGGATCACAGCTATGCAGAGCAGCTGTGGAAGAAGCCAGGGAACACAAATGTGCAGGTATTTGTGCAAGGCAGTCCAGCACAGAAAGCAAGTGGCCAAGGGACCAGCAAGGAGGAGACTCGGCTTTCAAATCCCGGGCTGCGTTCAGGAAAATAAAGGATTCCAAGTTAGTGCAATGATCAGCAGTAACCTATTATAGTATCTGGAATCACCTACCACTTACACGGGATCAGAGATGGGTTCCAGACCTTGCTCTCCCACACCTCCTATGGGTCATTCAATTCTCTTAACGACATTTACCTTTCATTTGTAAATGGAGAGAAGGCATAGTCTACATCTGATCAAGCATAAGGTGGAGGAGCCAGCTGGTGGCATTCGTCCATCCGTCCCACAGTCACTGATTGATGTCACCAATACTTAGGTGCTAGGTGCACACTGAAAGGGGCACGTGCTTAGAAAGGACAAAGCTGGAGTCAGGTAGTCCTGACCCCAAGTCGGCACCCCTCTCCTCCAGCCAGAGCTAGTGACTCCATGCTCCATCCCCAAAAGGTTTATACTGTTCTGACCCTGACCAGGTATACTTAAGGCCCCATTTAACATCAAGTTCATCGGTGCTGCCCTGGCACTGTGACCCCAATGTCCTGCCCCTCAGTGGCTAAGGGCAGGGTAAGGAGGAGAGAAAAAGACCAGGAGTTTCAAAAAGAATGTCACAGCCTTAGATCACAAGTATGGTGCAGGTAGAAAACCCAATGGGGGAAGCCGGGATGGCTCAGTGGGTTGATCGCTTGCTTTGCAGGCCCGGGGTCCGAGAATCGAATCCCGGCCTTGGCCTGTGTGGACCCACATGCTGAACTAGAGTGTGGCCCCTAGTTTAGTTCTCACTGGGGCAAGCTTCCCCTGTGGGAGACCCCCAGCCTGGTTCCTGCCCTGCTCCCCCCACCCCCCACCCACCTGTATGGAATGAAACTGCTGAAAACTGACAACGTGCAACTATGGAGACTGCTCTGGGCCCTGCCTTCCCCTTCTCTTTGTCTCTGTCTCTGTCAAAAACAATAAAATAAATGTTAAGAAATCTAAAAATAAGAAAACCCAGTGGACTTCAGTTCTTAACAATGTACACAACAAAGCTCACATTTACTGAGCACTTACTATATGCAGAGCACTGGGCTAAGCTCTCTACCTGCATAGTCTGAACAGTGTGTCTTCTGTAGTACAGATGTCTGTGTGAATTGTAACCCCCACCCATTATTAGCTGTGTAACTTTGGCCAAACTGCTTAGCCTCTCTGTGCTTCCGTTTCTTTGTCTGGAAAATAGGATACTACTTGTACTAACTTTAAAGGGATGTTATGAGGATTAAATGAGTAAAAACACAAAATGCTAAACTTGCACTATGTCCTAGCACAGAGCAAGCATTCAGTACTAAAATGAATAAATATTATCCCATTAATTAGTCACACTAGTCTGTACAGACGGCTGACTCTTTCTTCCTATCTTAGCAATAAGGCTTTGAGAGCCTGAGTCAACCTGCTCAAGTTCAACAGAGTTAATAAGTGGTGGAGCCTGGATCTGAACACAGGCAGCCTGACTCCAAAGCCCACAAACTAGCTGTATCATGAACATACACTGTGCTAGGTTCTAGACACATAGAGACCCAGGGGAAGATGAACTAGGGACCCCTACACAATGCAGTACATGCTGCAAGAGAGACATATTGAAACAAAAAAAACCGGGAGGAGGGCTGGGGTAGCCGGGAGCTGTCTGCAGAACCTGAAGAATGCTCCACTCAAAAGGGAACTTGAGTCCTAACCTCCAAAACATGATGAGAAACTTGCCAGCCAAGGAGAAGGAAGGGCATTCCAATAAGTCAGGACCCAGAATACCAAAAGAATACTGAGTTGGGTGGTACGGCAGGCACACACAAGAAATGGCATAAAGTAAGCTCAGTAAGGTACGTTGGGCTCAGTTGGGAACAGCCGTGTGTGCCAACGCCAGAGGGTAGATTTTATTCTGTAAGACAGTGGTTGTCAAATTTTAATTTGCACAAGACCTACTTTCAGTGCTTGTGAAGCAGGTGCAGATTCTCACCGGGTGACAACAAGCGTATGAAGGCAGTGCAGGGGCATGGTGCAGAGGTTTTAACAACAGAACCCTGGCACTGGAATGAAAGGAGATTTGGGGCCAGAGGCTGGTATAATTGGTCAAACTGGAATAGATAAGAGGATGGGAGTGGGAATAATAGCACTCTTCATGAACTGACACATGAGACCCAGGTTTCTCAGCCTCAGCACTATGAACATTTGGGGCTGATAGTTTTTCATTGGGGGCCGGGGAGAAAGGGGTTGTCCTGTGTATCACAGGAAATTTAGCAGCGTCCCCGGCCTCTGCCTATCAGATGAACAGCATCCTCCCCATGTAGACAGTCAAAAATGTCTCCAGACATTCCCAGATGTCACTTGGGATGCCAAATTGAAACCCAAGTTGAGAACCACTGCTTTCTTCTCACATCCCTACTTTACAGATGAGGAAACTCAGCCACAGAAAGGTACAGAAAGGCCTCAGTCAGGATTCAAACGCTGGTGGTCCGGCTCCAGGGTCCCGGCTCTTAGCTTTCTAGCTTCACTGCTTTCAGGGAGAGAGCCTCAATCCAGCCTCCAGGGGCAGATTTGGTGACAGACTTGATGGGGAGAAGAGGATGGAAGAGTGAGGTTCAAAGCTGAAACCTCCGTGCTTGCCACCAAACTGGGAGGCCAGTAGGTCCTAAACAAATCCTTTGGATTTGAGAAGAATCAAGATATGCTGGCTCAAAAAAGAAAAAGCCTGGTCCCCCCAGTAGTATAATCCGGTGGGAGGTGGTGGGCTCCTGTTCAGACTGGGCAGAGGGCTGGGCATGGAATGTGTGGTATAAACCTGCTGATACCCACATCTTGGCTGGGCCCCTTCCCAGCTGCATGGCCCTGACGCTCGTGTGCCAAATAGGAATGTAAGTTCCTACTCATAGGCTGGATGTGAGAACTCTGAAAGTTAAGAAACTCAGAGTGCTTGGCCCTCCTCGCCCTCGCCGTGGGAACCATCCCTATTACTCCACACCCCGTGTGCGAGTCTTAGGGAATGCTCCTCCCCCTTGCCCCAATCCTGTCTTTGGGAACCTCAGAGCGGCAAGGAGCTGACTGCACCCCTCTCAGCAGCAGAGCGTCCCACTGAGGCTTTAGGGGGCGCCAACAGCCTTTTCACTCCCAACCCGCTCTGCTTTCGGGTCCTGGAACCAGTCGCCAAAAGCCCGCGGGCGAGCTGGGTGCCTCCAAAAGGAGCCAGGTAAACGAGTTCAAAGTGAACCACGGAAATTTCCGGGAGGTCCGCACGGGGCAGGCCCAGGGTCAAAGCCAGCCACTGCCGCCGCTCGGCCAGCTCAGCCCCTGCGCAGGGAGGCGGAGGGGCAGAGAGACGCCGAGATTCAGAAAGCACCCACCCCCGAGGCCAGGCTGCAGAGGCAGGGAGCTGAGAGTTGTTGGATTTGGGGGAGGGGGGAAAGGGGGGGCAGGGAAGCAACAGGAAGGTAGGAGGAAAAGGAGGCGAACAGAAAGCGCTGGGAAGCCGAGTTCCCAGGGGGGACCCAGCCTACAACACCTGGACAGGGGGTCAGGAACAAAGCAGCGGCTTCAGGTCGGAGTGATCGGGTGTTTCCGTGCGGAGGGCGCTGCGGAGAAGACCCGGGCCCGCTGGGGATGCCCGGGGCCCCTGAGCGCCGCTTACCTTCGCTGGGGCCGCCGGCACGCACTTCCGGGGACTGCGCGCGGGGCGCGCGGGGCCAGCCCGGGGGACCTGGGGCCGATCGCTCAGGGGAGGACGTGACAAAGCGGTGTCCCGGGCTTAGGCCGGCGCTGGCGCTTGGGACAGAAATCCCAGTGGAGGAGTTGCTGGGGTTGGCGCGGGACGCGGGGTCCCGGCTCGGTACTCACTGGCGGCCGCGCCGAGCCCCACAGACGCTGCAAGAGCCCGAGTCAGAGGGAGGAAAAGGTTTTCTCATTTCCTTCGGTCTCCCCACTCCTCCGCCCCTCGGCTCCAGACCTGCCCTCCCTCTCCCCCGCCCCCTTCCCCAAGCCAGCGGCCCATGTGGGCGCTGGGAAGACGCGAAACCTGAACGGCGGCAGCGTGTGGCACCTCCCTCCCCGCCAACTTAGTTCAGGCGGCCGGACTGCTCGCCTCCCCGCGCTTCCGACCGTCTCCAGGGCCCGGGAAGCTTCCCCATCGGCCGTGCCCACCCTGCCCCGGACTCTAGTCTTTCCCCTTGCTGGGACGATCTCAGATTTAAAAGCGACCTTCAAACTCCTGCCAGCATCCAACCCCTCATTGCTGTCCCGTTGCCTGCTTTTGAGCCTATGTTACACCACCCAACCCAGGCAGGAAATAAGTACTTACTTGGTTACATTAGATCAACTTTTTTTCCCCCCACTGTGAAGTTTAGAGCCTAATGCATAATCTCAAAGGAATGTTCACTTTAATCGGAAGGAGAGCAGCTGAAGTCTTCGTTTTGGCCTTGCTTATTCAGAGTTAGGGTTTTGTTTGTTACTTCAGTGACGATTGAGAGCCCGATAGGCGCTGAGCTGGGCAGGAATGAACCAGAAGGGCATACTGTTCCCAGACAATCGTCAGAGGTGATGAGTGCAGGCAGAGAGCAGGTCCGGGATGCTGAGGTCTCTTAAGAGATAAGCCAAGGAGTGGAACTCTCTGCGGAGTGAGAACAGCACGCGCAGAGGCAGGAAGGAATGGAAGCCCCATCAGGAAAGCCTCCCGGCTGGGGAATGGTGGTGGGAGAACAGGGACGGGGATGTTGAGCCCGTCTAGCAGGAGAAGATAGCAGCTGTAGGGAGCAATGGGATGGAACTGATAAGACCTAGTGACCAAGAGTCCACAGAGTACAGATGGGGAGAGAGTGGAGGGAAGATGTAACTTCCAGGCTTCTGGCTCGAGTCACCAGTGGCCACTGGGTGACCAGAATCCCAGAGCACCTTTAGAAGTTGCTACTACAAATGTGGTCCAGGGACTGGTAGTATTAACATCAGCTGGGAGTTTATTATTATAGATATGGGCTTACAAACCCCACTTGACCTACTGAGTCAGAATCTGCATTTTATCAAGATCCCCAGAAGATTCAAATGTGCATTAACATTTTGAAAGCACAGCTACCTAGACCACTGACTGTTTATTAGAAACACCTGGAGAGCTTTAAAAACCAATCGGAGGCCTCTGCCCCACCCACCCAAATGTTTATTTAATTGCTCAGGGATGGGGCTCCCACATCTGTATTTTTAAAATGCTTTCCAGATGATCTCATGTAGTCAGTGCTGAGAACCACTGTTCTAGACTTATTCAAGAGCTACTTCATTTAACACTGAAATGCAGCTCTTCAGAAAGGAAAGAACACCTACGTGTGGGTGACAACACAATGACAAGTTGTACTAATTCAGCAGCACCAGTTGGCTGAAAAGGGCCTGTGTTTCCTAAACTAATCAGGGAACCAGATTCTAGCCTCAGATGGCCACCCAATCGCTCTCTGAACTTATGTAAGTACACCCCTCTCAGGCCTCAGTTTCCTTATCTGTAAACGACACACCTGATTAGCTCCACAGTCCACGCCCTGGGCTAAAAGGAGACATCATCGGAGCTCCCCCTAACTACCGCTCTATCAGCTGGCAGAACGAGAGGGGCTGTTGAGAAATGGGTTTTCCTGGTGTAATAGCACTATGTGTGCTAGTGCCGGCCCTGCACACAGCCATGCACAAACACAAGAGAACAAAGGCTCATGTGCCAAGCACGGGCACATAAATGTGCACTAAATGAATGAGCAAATGACTGGGGCACAGATGCCCAGAGGTAACATAAACTTTCCATGGACTGGCCCAAATCCAGAGCCAATTCATTTGCCCCTTGAGCCAGAAGAAGGGCATTTGCAAACACTCTGATCCGTAAAGCTAGCTTTGGATTGAAAACCACTGTGTACTATTCAGACCTGCTAACCTTTGTTGAAGGCTTAACACACAGCTGGCACTGGGCTAAAAGCTTTGCTGAGGATCGCCCTGTTTCGTGATAACGAAGATGCTGTGGACGCCCTGCAGTCCACCCAGCTTCAGGAATCACAGGTGTGGAGGGACCAGAGCTGCTATCTGGGGCAGCCTCTGCCTCTGGTTGTGCAGCTGGATAGAGGTTGTGAGAGCAAGACCTCTTGGGGGTCTTACAGCTCATTCTCTGGAGCATGCATCCTTGCACAGAGACCAACTTTGAAGGGATAACGGTACAGTGACTGTTGCTACACAAACAGATGTTTCCAGAAGCTCTCAGGGGACCTGTGGGCTATGGCAAAGCCTTGGGAAGGGACTTCTCAAAGCTACCTACTTCGTGGGTGCATGTGTGTGCTTGCATACATACCGCCTTTTGACAAGTCTCAGGTGCCAAACCCTGCCCTGGTCCTTTTTCACATATATTTCTTTTAATGCCCATAGCATCCTGACAGGTTAAGTATTTTTTCTTCTTGTTTTATAAATGAGAAAACTGAGACATCTGTCATGAAGTGATTATCTGTTTGTCCCTGCAACACAAGTTTCTTAAACGGTACGTTTCAAGCCGCCATTGTCCTCACCCACCAGCACTCCTGCCCCCCACCTTGCCTCTTCCATGGAAAGGAGGGTCCTCATTTCAAGCCTCGTTCACTTGTTACAGTTACACATCATCAAAGCTGTGCCTCATTTTCCCACCTGTGGAGTGAATTGTCCTTGATTGCCCTGTTACTCGGCTCCTGGGTGTGACCTGATGCTCTATGGCTGAGAAGACATGGGAGGAGAGAACGCACAGACTGTTAAGGAAACTGGAAGTACTGGGGAGAGAGTCCAGTGTTTCACTAACAGCACAACTATCCTAGAAGAGGGAATCATCTATTTCCCATCGCTAGTGGGACAGAATTGAAGAATGACATTACATAGCAATTCAGACATTAGATCAGACGTGAGAAGGGACATTGAGCCCTTGGGCAGGAGTGGGACTCCCTTGTGAAGCTGCTCCCTGTGCTCCTGTAGGGTCTGCTGGACTGGCCTTATGGCGCTGATGGGTGGGAACACAAGCAGGGTTGAGAGCCACGAGACAAGCCAGGCAGGGACAGAGGCAGGAGGGAGTCATGCACAGACGGGGTGCAGCTCCAATTACAACCTAGGCTGAGGAGTTAGAAGAGGAAAAATGATCATCCCTGGAAACCAGGATCTGAAGTAACCACTGCACACCTGTGAGCTGGGCTCTGGGTGTGAGCGCTCTTGCTGATGCGGGTGCCCGCAGGCCTGGGTCTCCCTGCAGAGTGTGCAGGGCCTGTGAAGGCACTGGTGGCCAGAGCAGGGCTCCCTCATCCCCTTTCACACTGAAATTCTGGCCAACAGCTCTTCCAACTCAGGAAAAAGGTCTAGCCCCCAGAGCCCCTTCAGTTAGCTCAAAGGGGACACAGGAGCTTTAATTCTCAGTGACATTCCTTCAGCAACACAAATGTCATGATGCCAGGATTTGGTAGGAGGATCCCTATGTCCTTGTCATCGCTGAGCATCCATCCATCATCTTTGACAAGGACTGAGACAGTTCTGCTGCTTCCACTTTCCAAACTCCCGTCCGTGTGTCTGGAACAGCAACTTGATGACGTTACACAAAGTTCATTGTCACTGATTTTGACTGGTACTGGTTTTTGCCTGAAACAAAAATACAGCCTCAGATGTGGTTATCCCCATTTTACTGAGGAGAAAACTAAGGCACAGCACTCAAAGGAGGACAACAAAGCAAAGTGGGGCTCCCAGCAAAAGTAAGATGAGACCTACGGGCCTCTGTGGTGTTGCCTCAAAATGATGAGTTGCTAAAGGCAGTCAAGCTGCCTTCAGTGAAATATGTGGATGTGTTCTCGCCCCACAGCATCTGGCCCTGTGTGGTCCCTTTCAATGGAGACCGCCTGCCCTTCCCAGGGAATTGTCCTACACACCAGAGGCAGCCTGCATATTATACTCACCCCTCTCCCGGGGAGTGTTTTGAAACAAGTTCAGCTGCAGACCAGTCCCCACTGAATCAGAGTCTCTTTTCTCTTCACCTCTGCAGGTTGTTCAAACGTGCAGTCAGCATTGGGAACCACTTCTGTAGAAAATGCAGAGACAAAGCCTAGGTCCTAACAGATGCGACGTTTACAAAACAGTCAGGAGTTTAGTCTAGTCGTGGATGGTCTCCAAAAGGCATTAGGAAAAGAAGATGTCGAAATCCAGACCTTGTCCAAAAGCCTGTTCAGACAATGCCAAGCTGACACAAGTCCTTGGGCTTTATCGCAGCCTTGAGTGAGTGAGGTCATCCCTACATGGTCAAGGGTAGGAAAACTTGTTCCATCCCAAGAAAGTGGAAATGATTGGAACCAGAATCCTTGCCCTTCTCCTGTGGTACTGCTATTTACAAGAAGCCTTCAAACATCCACGGCTTATGAATCCCAGAAGTAGTAAATGACCTCCAGGGTCCGAGCAAGGCATGTAGACCGAATCATGAAAACCACAGGAAACAAACACCTCATGGGCTGCTGAGAGGCTAATGGATGTGCAGACAGTGACACCAAGGTGTCACCATCAATGATGTCATTTTGGAAAATCAGGAAACCAAGAATTTTTTAAAATGTTTTGTCCTGTGGTCATTTTATATGAGCAAAAGTAAACTTGAAAAGAAAATTTGTATTTGTTTAAAACAGTATTAATAGTTTAGAAAAGTAGGACAATTTCTTTCTTTTTTTTTTTTTTTTAAACCCGTTCTCATTTTTGCCATTATATTCCCTGGCAAAGTAATGGGATTTCTGTTAAGGCTCATGAATAGCCATTAACCAGGTGGCATTTACATTCATTTATTTCACAACAGCCTCCTGGAATGAAACTAGTCATTTGATAGTATTAGCTACTAACACCTCCCAGACACCAAAGGTCAAAGAAAGCAGCACCACTCATGTACAGTCCAACCTTTCACCAAATTTTTACAAGGTCTAATGTATGCCTTTAATCACCAAATAAATCAATGTTGACACTTATGCCCCCATCAGAAGTTCTAGTTTCCAGATGTAGACAACTAAATTATAAAATTCATGTTCTCTTTTCAGAGAACAATGTTTGACCTGCACAGAGGAATATGAAAGAATGCTGGGAGTACCCTTCAGTGGTTTCAATGAAATTTTAACAGAAGGAAAAAGCCCAGGGAATACATATGACTGAGTGCCTCCCCTCCCCCCGTGTTCTAATCACCTCCCCCACCTTTCTTAGCATGTTATGTGCCCAGAAGGGATGAGAGAATGAGAAACAAGCATCAATTAAGCATGTCTTCAATCTATTTCAAAGTGATGGCTTATCTCTCATTGAATTATTTCCTTACAGCCCCAGTCAGAAGAGTCAAGATCTAAATACTCTTGGCTCAACCACTTTATCTTGCTCAGGGTAATAGAGTAGAAATCAAAATATTTCTCTAGCCCATTGCTGCTGTCCAATACAACATTTCCTTTGATTAATGACAGGTTTTAAATCAAAACATATTCACCCGTTAAACTCTAAACATAGCTGAGTGTAACTTTTGCTTTTTTTTTCTTCTTTTTTTCCTTCCTCCATTTTCCACAGGGAGATTTTCATGCTGAGGCTGACACCTCCTTTACTTTTTCATCTTGGCCAATGAGGTTAAATAAGCATGAACAGAACTTTAATAAATCATCCACACAAAATACTCTGTTATAACCAACAGGAAGCCACTGTAAAAAGGAGAGGTTTCAATTATAAAAAATTGCCTGTCTTTGGTCTTTCAGAAAATGTGAGTTAGATTTCTGCCACACTGTCTATGCCCTTAAATAGTTGTTTATAAATGTCTATTTTTATATTGAAAATACCATCGACTGTCATTACAAAATTGAGACATCCTACTGCAAGTAATTTTGGTCCCATGACCTATTAAAATATTATACTTCATATGTAGCAAACTATAAAAAGTCCATTTTTTAGAGGAATAAGAAACACTAGAGTTCAAAATAAAGTACAAACTTTGAATGAAAGTAGCTGAAACTCATAGCAGAACAGAAAACATTGAGCTCTATTTCAGTGCTCCCTTACAGACTGGGACCTTTTCAAATTCCTCAGAGACTTTTTTTCCGCTCCTTTGGGAAAGGTGTGAACTTGTAAAATTAATTTGTTCTGGAAAAGAAATGGGCAAACACAGAAGAGAAGACAAAGCAGGCCAAACTATTCATTTCCTCAAAGGTTGTGCACTAACTAGAATCGCTGATTGTGGCAGCGGGTGAAACTTCTGAAGGCCCCACAGAACATTCATTTCATCACTTCTCTACTTTATACATTTCATGGCAGCAAGTTCTAGAACATGGTACCCTTATGCACAGGTGTGCTGGATCTAATCCTACCAAATGGATGCCAATCTGTTCATTACCCCAGTGCCCACAATGGAGTGATTCCCATTCCTCAACTGGCATCTGCCACCAGTAACCAGTCCCCCTCTGGGGTCTGGACACAGCAGATGCAGTTTGGGGTCTACTTTGGATATGAACAAGGAATTAAGATTAAGGTGCTAACAGAAGAAGTCATACACGAAAGCCTGATTTACTTGCTTCACCAAAGGGCCCACACTAGGAATCCTTTAAATTAGCTCGTGTAGTTCACGTATCCGGTCCATTTGGTTTATGTTTACGGTAACGGTTTGCTATACCTCTCAGAAGCATAGGGTTTACGTATAGGAGCCTCCCTTTATCTAGAGTTTCATTTCTACAGTTTCAGTTTGGAAATTCCAGAAATAAATAATCCATAGGTTCTAAATTATATGCCATTCTGAGCAGGGTGATGAAATCTTGCCCAGTTCTGCTCCTTCCCACCAATATGTGTCATCCTTTGTCTAGTGTGTCCATCCTGTATGCATCCCTGCTCCATTAGTCTCCTGGTAGCCATCTAGGTTATCAGATCAACCGTTATGGTATCACAGTACTTGTGTTCAAGTCACCCTTATTTTACAGAATAGTGGCCCGAAAGTGCAAGAGTAATGATACTAGCAATCGGGATACACCAAAGGGAAGCCATGCAGTATTTTTATTCCTTTTTAAGTGAAAAGGAAAGTGCAGAACCAGAAGGTATTTTGAGTGAAAGAGAAAGAGACCATATTCCCATCACTTTTATTACAGTATATTATAATTGTCCTATTTCATTATTAGTTATTGCTATTCATCCCCAATTGTGCCTAATTTATAAGTTAAATTTTATCACAGATGTGTATTTACAGGATAGAACATATATGGGATTAGGTCATAGTTGTGGTTTTTCAGACATCTGCTGGGGGTCTTGGAAAGTATGTCGCTGCTAAGGAGGGGATTCCTGAAATGAGATATATAGAGTGACAGAGTTTCCTCACAGACGAGTGACCTCAAACTCCAGGGCACATGGGAAGTTTGGTCAGGTCAGGGCTCTTCTCTGGGCCGCAAGCCCCTGCTCGCTGCCCTTTCTTCCTCGCTGCGCTTCCTCTTCCCTTGTCTTTGGTCTTCTCACTGCCTCCTTCCCCTCGACCTTGAACATGCTTAAACCTGCCCCGTCATTTAAAACACATTCACAAATTATTCTTAAATAAATCTCCCACATTCTGTGCCCATTTCTATTTTTCTGTGTCTTCTTGTTGTAACCAAACCCCAGACAAAAAGCTGTATTTGTTATCATTACTTCCTTAACCGCCATTCAGTCCTCAACGCACGGGAGTCTGGTTTCTGTCCTTAACACTCCCCTGAACTGCCGTCATTAGAGTCTCCAGATTCTGAAATCCAGGGCTGCCCTTGAGCTGCTGTTGGTGACCTGGCACAGTACTTTTTATTTTCCACTGCTCATTACTTCCCTCTTCACATGCCCTCCTCCCTCCAGGTCTGTACTCGCCCATTTCCTAGACATCCTCCTACCCGTGTGCTCTCTCTCCTTTGGGACCTTCCCGAATTGGCTTTGCTTCGAAACAGGTTCAGGTCACCTCCTGTAGGATACAATCTAGCCTCCTGTGCATGCGATGCACAGCCGTTCGTGCTTGCCTGCCTCTCCCGCCATCCGGCCACGACCTGTCTAATGCTTCAGCACACCCACCGCTTTACTGTCTGCTAAACACGCCCTGCTAGTTCACGCTTCTGGACCGCTGTACAGAATGTTCTCGACTCCACCCCCGTCCGCCCCTGAAGAATTCCAACTCATCTGTGAAGACTCAGAACAAAGGCAAGCAGCTCTGAAAAGCCTTCCCTGTCCCCAGATAGAGGCAATGCTCCCCAGTCCCCTGCGTCTGTGACTTCTACTCCCTAGGAGCTCTGCACCTCACCTGGGGCCATGGCCTATGAGGGTAAGAGGGGCTTGTTCACCTGTCTCAAGTTTGGCACAGTGCCTAGCACCTAGTAGGTGCTACTATGTACTTAGGGTGCAAGAAACCTCATGCCTCTTTTATATCTCTAATTTGAATTTAATTTGCCCTGAGCTCTCTGCTCTCTCCCTAGGGAAATTTAACCTGTCATTACTGGGGACATCCGTCCTCCCCAGGGTTAGGGGGAGGTTCCTGGTGACTTGTACCATGCAGAGCCTGCAAAGAGGGCCCTATCTACGCTTACCACCTCATCCAGGTTTATGGTCCAAGCCTGCGTGGAACCAGAAGGCAGGTCCTTCTGAGGTCACACAGAGGCTCTCAAGGCCACAGCCCTTACCGTTCAGTTTTTCTACCCCACCCCCACCTCTCCTGCCCCTGTTGTGGGCTCTGTGGGAAAGTCGGGTCCAGGTGTTTACTCCTTATAAACATTCCCAGTGATCCTGCCCTTTCTTTCCTTTTCAAGGACTCCCTTAGCCTCTGGTCAGGCTGTGCACCCTCCGAAACCCAAAGCCCCCTTTTTGTCCCAGCGCAGGGCATGAGTCTCCTCAATGAGTGTAGGCAGCTAAAACAAAAACAGGAATAAGAATGTCTCCTACTAGAAAGTCTGTTTTCAGCCCTGCAACAACAACAACAACCCCAAAGACAAGGGCACTCCAGGATCTTACTACCTTCTTGAAGCAGAGAAGAGAAAGAAGAGTACCTCTAGCTAAGAGAACAAGACACAAAAGAATATCTCCAGAGACTACTCTGTCCCATAACCTTCGATGAATTTACTCAATTACATAATTAACAGCAATTATGTTCATGAGAAAATATGAATCCAATTGCTCTCCCAAAGAAAGACACCGCCTGGCAGCCCTCTTTACTCAGCCTTGTCTCATTCCTTTACAGGGAGGGAGCCCCCAAATCTCTGGGATCCTCCCCTCTGTGGCCCAGGAACACCACTCACATGGCCAAGTTTGTCTGAGCTGCTGACTTGGATTGCTGACACGGGCATTTTTAGCAGCTGCACTAACCCACTTTCTCTCATGGATGATTTTAACCTCTTTAATTTTTGCCCAGCCTGTGAGAAAACCGAAAGCCTGGTGGAAGGGGACGGGAGATAGAAGCTGCAGGTCATGAGCTGAGTGTGATTAAACCCTATGGGAGGAAGCAAACGCGGGTGTAATCCTTTCAGGAAAACAAGTATTACTGGAGAGGAGAAAGCTGCCAATGTAACTTTGTTGCAAGAATAAATAGCACATTTTTGCTCAGTGTTTGCTTTTCTCTCTTTGATCCCCCCTTGAAACCCTCTGGAAATGCCTGGCCAGCGATTTTGCTCCCCGCCAAGGCTGAGGAGAAGGAGCCACAAGCACTCTCTTGAGATTCCTCAGACAGAGGCATAAGTAGGGCTCCTGGGCAATGCTGGAGCCACGAGGCCTGTGGAAGTGGGCAATCTAGACATTTCAGTAAAGTTTAATCACCGCAAATATGCCACAGTGTTTCCAAACAAGTCATCATAATGCCCAGAAGCTGTTTAAAAGGGAACGATAATGGAGAAGGCCTATGACCAAAGCCACTGGGAGCCATGTGAGTTGGAAAGGAAAGAAAAAGCAAAGCTCGAGTGGGTTAATGTTTAGCTCTGGTCCCAGGTGGTGGTAAATGCCTGCACTCAGCGAGGCTGAAGTGAACATGCCCTTGCAGTGGGGAGTTTATGGTTCAAATGCTCTAGAAACCGCAGTCTGTAGTTATATAGCTTTCCTCTCTTTTCCAAATAGCTTCATTCCAAGGGAGTTTCAGACAGGACAATACCAAGGAAAGATAAGGGCCTTGGTATCAGACCGACCTGCATTTGGTTCTGGTTCTTTCACTTACTAATTGGTTGTGAGGTCTGACAAGTTAAGTACAATGGTACCTCGGTTCACGAATGCTTCTGTTCACGAACAACTCGGTTCACGAACAGAAAAGTTCATCAAAATATGCCCCGGTTCATGAGCTCCGCTTCGGTTCACGAACAGGAGCCGCGGCCATTTTAATGCTATTTCCTGGCTGTCACATGGTTGTGACTTCCTGTAGGAAGATTGTGGAGAGAAAGAGACACAGAAAAAAGTACACTGTGAGTATTTTCAGTGACTTTTTTTGATTTTTGTTGTGCTCTTTCTACATTACTATACTGTACTAATGTGTATTGTAATTTGTTTCATATTTTTTGTGCTTCAAAAACTGAAAAAAAAGGTCAGAACGGATTAACTGGATTTACATTGAACCCTATGGGAAACTGTGCCTCGGTTCATGACGAATTCGGTTCGTGACCAGAGTCAGTTCACGAATTAAGTTCATGAACCGAGGTACCACTGTACTCAGTTTCCTGCTTGTCAGATGAGAAGAATACTTATTATAGGATGGTCATGAAAATATATGAAATAATGCATGTGAACTTAGCATATCATGCTTGACTCTGTGTTCAATAAATGCTAGTTTCCTCCCACCACATTGTGGGGGCCTCTCTGCCATGTATCATTTAAATCAAAAAGTACTGCCTGAGCACTGATTAACGCTAAGACCAACACCAGGCTTATCCAAAAGGCTAAGGCATGTAAAGCCCACTCAAAGGTAAACTACATACAAAATAACTAATCATGTCTGGAAAGTGTCAAGTAACAGATGCATGTGTTGTCATAAAATTGCACATGAGGCACTGATCAATGGCCAATGCTGGCCGTCAAGTATCTAGGGAAGCTTTATGGAGGCGGGTGGGCTTGCTCTGGACAAAGAGGCAAAGAACAACCAGACATATTTTGGAAATACTAATAGACTTTGTTTCATAGGAACCCTCTAGTGATGTTTTGGGAAATGTTTGGAAGGGAAATTGGGGAATGTGGTGGATTAAAATGATGGTAAATTCTTTGTCTCTGTCCCTCTTGAGAAGTAACCTTCACTTCTCCTGTTCTTGAATGTGGGGTGGTTCCATGACTGATGAACAAATAGAATGTAGCAGAAATAATGCTGTGCCAGTTTTGGGCCTAGCCTTTAAGAGAACCAGTAGCTTTCACTTCCTGTTTCTTAGAATTTTTGCTCTTTAAACCCTGCCTCTTTGAATCCAGCTACCATGTTGTTAGAAGCCTATGCCATATGGAGAAGTCATGTGTAGGCTCTTTGATCACAGCCTCAGCTGAGTTCCCAGCCAACAGGCAGTAAGACGAGCCATGAGAAAAAGCCATCTTGTATATTCCAACCCAGCCAAAATCCCAGCTGACTGCCGTTGATACATACAGAACAGAAGAGCCACCCAACTGATTCCAGCCAATGCACAGAATTGTAAGATACAATGTGGTCTTGCTCATAGATACACTTTTGGGAGTGGCATATTATAGGAGTACAGTGATCCCTCGTTTTTCGCGGTTAATGGGGACCAGAACCTTCCGCAAAAGCTGAAAAACCGCGAAGTAGGATTTGCCCCTAGGAATTTTCGTGTATGCGGGTACAAGAATGTTTTAAATATGTAAGCAGTATTCATACTTTACTCATTTAAGACAAAAATTACAACAGTACACGCAATTTCAAGAGAAGATGCTAGGTGAGGCTGCGATGATGCGCAGACAATCAGCTCACAGGGATAAATCCACTCGTCCTCTCATTGGTGGATGTCGCACCGGAAACCAATCACGCGCCTTTATGAGAGCCCGTGGGATGGACTCTGAGTCAACTCATCTCTTTGTTTGACATGCAGGGATCCTTCTCTCTCGCGCATCCACAGGAAACCACGCTCCTTTCCGCCATGTGGCTGCCGACATGGTTGTATTTTTTCATTTTTATTTTTTGATGAATATTTTGGGAAAACCCGCGAAGCACTGAAGCTGCAAACCATGAAGCGCGAAGTGGCGAGGGAACACTGTATAAAAATAGATAACTGAAATAGGAAAGAACTTGTGGGAGGCCTTGAATGCCAAACGCCAAAGTCTACACTTCATCATCATATCATCATTATCATCATCATCATCATCGTGGAAACCATTAGTAAATGATTATAATGTGCTAGACACTGCATTGTAAGTTTTTAATATACTTTTTAATTTTAATCTGCTTATAAGCCTTTGTGCTAGGTACTATTATTCATGTTTCATAGTCAAGAAAACTAAAAGTTAGAAAGCTTTAGACATTTGCTCAAGATAATACAGCCAGAAAATATTAGAAATAAAATTCAACCAGTTAACGTTCTGACCACTCTGAAGCCTGTCATCTTCTTTCTGCAAAGAGAATAAGCACCTGGCATGCTGATAATCTTGGGCGATACACACACCTTCTCTCAGGTGGAAACTGGCAACCAGTTTGTGAAAACACAAGCTGCCTGAGTTCGTTGAATAACTCCAGGTGAGGATATGGTCATGAGTCTAACTCCCTTTATTCCGTGACTGTATAGGTACGCAAGACAACTTGGAAAGAATAAGAATTCAAAGTTTCTAATGAGGAGGTGGAGGTGGGAATGGACATCAGATATGTGGTGATGGAAGGAGAGCTGATTCTGGGTGGTGAGCACATAATGCGATGCATAGATGATGTAGTGTAGACTTGTACATCTGGAAACTATCTAATTGTTACCAACCAATGTCACCCCAATAAATTTAACAATAAAAAAAATGTTTTTAATGAGGGTTTAGTAGAAAAATAGAAGCCACTGTATTATTCATTTATGCATAATTGCCCCCCCCCCAAGAAACCATAGGGTCTCATGATAATAATAATCATTTACTATTTGTCATGGTTTCTATGGGCCAAGAATTTGGAAGTGGTTCAATTGGGAAATTCTGGCTTGGGATATCTCAGGAGGTCAACTGGAGTTTAAGTCATCTAAAGAATTGCTTGGGGGGAAGCTGGGATGTCTCAGGGGGTTAAGCACTTGCTTGGCAGCCCTGGAGACCAAGAATCAAATCCCGACCCTGGCCCATGCGGACCCATATGCTGAGCTGGGGTGTGCTTCCCATGCAGGAGGCTCCCAGTTCAGTTTTCATTCTCCCCCCACCCCCACCCACTCACCACCACCACTCTGGTTTGGCCTGTGGCTCAAGGGGGCATGCCTCCCATGCAGAAGACCCCTAGCTCAGTTCCCACCCTGTGCAGCCCCCACCCACCTGTGTGAAACAAAATTATGTTGATGATGTACAAGTATGGAGACTGCTCTGGGCCCTCCTCCTCTCTGTCTCTGTCTCTCTCTGTATCGTCAAAAACAATAAAATAAATCTTGCCCTGCACGGCCCCACATCCACCTGTGTGGAGTGAAACTATGTCACAACTGATGGTGTAATAGCTGTAGAGACTGCTCTGGGCCCCTTCCCCTTCTCTCTCTCATCTTTTCTCAAATAATAAAATAAACCTTAAAAAAAAAAGTCTGAGACCACACCTAGGGGCTATTGCTTATTAGGGTGGAGTATCTTTGGCCCTATTCCAAATGGTATGGCACATATGCCCATCCTAAAATAGAGAAAATCCTTATATGTTCTCATATGATTTCCTCACTGAAATCCACACTTCCTTATATTAGTTCCATTTTTTAAAACACTCCCCCCTAAATTATTTCATTAGATTTACCAATATATTTTACTATCTTGCCTTTTTTCTTACATTCTATTTCTTCTCTATGAATGTACTTCTTGCTAACGTATATCCTTTATTAACTCTTTTTTCAGGGGTCTATAAAAGGTAGATAATCAAAATTCACATCTGAATTATTATTGTTTCATAATTCCTTATTTTTACGGATATTATTTTGCTTTGTTTTTTAACACTTTCGATAGAGTATTTAATAGCCCATTGCATAAGGCTTACAATGTGCTAAACATATTAATTTCTTATAACAATTCTTTAATTGTACTCTTGTTAACCCCATATTACAGGTCAGGAAAGCGAGGTCCAAAAATCTAGTTGAGTAAAAATCAGCTTTCCAGAGTGAGAGGGTAAGATAGAAATGGAGAATTCAATTGTATTATGTTTTCTTTCATTGAAAAGGGTGAATTGGAAGGAATAAATGAAAGATATATAACATTCTCATCAAATTAACCTATAAGTTCTATGAAATTCTAAACAAAATCTTAATAGACATTTTCATTGACATGGATAAATCGATTCTAAGTTGCATATAGAAGAACAAAAGGCCCAGATGTAGTCAAAATAATTCTGAAGCAAAGAACTTACCCTGCAAGCTATTTAGGCTTAAGGGAAAGTAAGATAGCAAGTAATATAGTATAATAATAACAGCCCAAACATGGACAAGTAGATCCATGGAATAGAATAAACAGCCCAAGAATAAACCCAAGTTTAAATGAGTCCTTGGTATAAAGTAGATGAGGCATCATAAATCATTTCTATGTTCATTGTAGCATTATTTACAATAGCCAAGATATGGAAGCACTCATAACACAATTTAAATGACTGAACTATATTTTTTATATATTGCCAAAAATAAATTTTAACAACATAATGTTGATTGGAAAAACTTGTATAATGTTATGTACCATGTGATACCATTTATGTACATTTTAAAAAGTCATATATTATTTGTGGAAATATATGTATTTATGTTTTTACATAAAAGATTCATGATAGTTCTTGCTTCCAGGAAGGGAGGGAGCAAAATGATATTAGGAATTGGAGCAAAGTAGAGTTCAACTTTATTGTAAAGTTTTATTTATTTAAAAAAAAATAGCTCAGGGACGCCGGGATAACTCAGCAGGTCAAGCACTTGCCTTGCAATCATGAGGTCCAGGGATCGAATCCAAGCCCCAGCTTGTGCAAACCCATATGCCAAACTGTGGCACAGCTGGTAACCCCTGGGATGGCACAACGGTAAAAGTTCTTGCCTCCCATGCAGGAGCCCCATCCCATTCGGTTCCTGCCCTGCATGGCCCCACATCCACCTGTGTAGAATAAAACCATGTTACAACTAATGATGTACAACTATGGAGACTGCTCTGGGTCCTCTCCCCTTCTCTCTCTCTTTCTCTCTCTCACTTTTCCTCAAACAATAAAATAAATCTTAAAAAAAAAAAAGCTAAAACATACATAATAAAATGTTGATGTTTATTTTTGGAGTTGTGGAGTTGGTATATTGATGTTTACTGTCTGTAGTACTTTTGTACTTTTTCCTCGAATTAAAATGTCACAGAGAAATGTGGCTGTTATATCTGAGTCTCCATCAGTTTGGCTAAGACAAGTGACCCCACCCTGGTGATTCCCTGACTCCCTGTCCCACCCAACTTTCAGGCACACCCAAGCTACTTCCAATGACTTTTCCTTACAAGAGTCCTTTCTTGGCTTATGGTACAGACTTTCCTAAAATCTCTCAGTAAGGTTCACAAAATCCAAACAAGCAGCATCTGGCTTTGGCACATCTCATATGTCTTGCTGAGCAGCCCCAATCCCAGCACTAGCAGCAGCTGGGCTTGGTTTGTGGATTGCTCTCTTGTGGCACCTCCCAGGCCAGCATGGGTAATGACCACCTGGTAATTGCTTTGTGCCAGGGAGCCTCATGAAGGGCACAGACAGCAGCTGAACTAGACATATGGTGGGGCTCCTTCCAGGAGGCCCTGGGGCTGGCATGCCTGGTGGCCAGATTTGGACCAAGTCAAAGCACTACCCAGCCATCTTTTACTTCAGATCAAAAGACATGATCAAAAGGCAGACTGAAAAAGCAGTAGAGCCCTGCTAAAGCAAATCCTGCTCTGTAGTCATGACCAGTTCTCAGAACCAATAAGCCTGAGGTTCATTCCATACATTCACAGGCAAACAGCAACAAGACTCAACTACAATAGGAGGACACACACAACTCACGCATGTGACACAACTGAAGCACCCTGCTCAGATGACCAGAAAAACTGTGCCACTGGGCCCCATAGGATACCTACTACATAAGGCATTCTACTAACAATGGGAGACATAGCAGCCCTACCTAATACACAGAAACAAACACAGGTAGGCAGCCAAAATAGGAGACAAATAACATGTCTCAATTGAAAGAACAAAACAAAGCTCCAGAAAAAGACCTAAACAAAATGAGACAATAAATCTATCAGATGCAGTGTTCAAAACACTGGTTTAAGGATGCTCAATGATCTCGGGGAGAATGTCAACAAAGAGATAGAAAACATAAAATGGAGATAGAAAACATAAAAAAGAACCAGTCAGAAATAAAGAAAACAATAACTGAAATGAAGAATATTAGAGGGAATCAACAGTAGATTAGAAGAAGCAGAGGATCAAATCAGTGATTTAGAAGATCAAGGAGCAGAAAACACCCAATCAGAAGAGCAAGAAGAAAAAAGTATCCAAACAAATGAAAATGGCTTACAGGGCCTCTGGGACAACATCACAAGTACCAACATTCACATCATTGGGATACCAGAAGGGGAAGAGACAGCTCAAGGAATTGAAAACCTATTTGAAGAAATGATGGAAAAATTTTCTAACCTGATGACATAAATAGATATATAAGCCCAAGAATCATAGAGTCCTAAACAAGATGAACCAAAGAGGCCCACATCAAGACATCATAATTAAAATGCCAAAGGCTAAAGACAAAGAAAGAATCTTAAAAGCAGAAAGAGAAATGATGTTAGTTACCCACAAGAGAGCTCCCACAAAACTATCAGCTGATTTCTCAACAGAAACTTTGCCAGAAGAGATTAGCATGAAATAGTCAGTGATGAAAACCCAAGATCTACAATCAAGATTACTCTACCCAGCAAAGCAACGATCTAAAATCCAAAGACAGATAAAGGGCTTCCTAAAATCTAGACGATCAGAAGCTAAAGGAGTTCATCACCACCAAACGAGTATTACAAGGAATGTTAGAGAAACTTTTTTAAGATGAAAAATATAAAAAATATAAATAATAAAGTGGCAATAACTACCTACCTATAAAAAATTACTTTAAGTATAAATGGATTAAATGCTCCAACCAAAAGATAGGATGGCTGAATGAATAAGAAAACAAAACATTTACATACAAGTATGTTGCCTATGAGAGAGTCACTTCAGATTAAAGACACACAGACTGGAAGTACAAAAATGGAAAAAAGATATTTCATGAAAATTGAAGCAGAACTGATTCTGGGTGGTGAGTACATAATGCAATACATAGACAATGTAATGTAGATTTGTACACCTAGAAACTATGTAACTGTTATCAACCAATGTCACCCCTATAAATTTAACAGTAAAAACAAAACAAAAAAAAAACAACAGAAAATAAAATCTGGGTAGCAATACTTATACCAGGCAAAATAGACTTTTAAACAAAGGCTATAACAAGAGACAAAGAAGGACTCAGTAATCCCACTTCTGGGTATATATCTGAAGAAATCCAGAACTACTTTGTGGGGATATGTGTATACATATGTTCAGGGGTGGGCAATTGTTTTGGCTCGGAAGCCGCTTTGTGGAAACATAGGTTAGCGGAGGGCCACACCTTTTAAAATGATTGCATTTATTAGTTAACTTCGCATTTCAGAAAAGATATAAATTGTATCATAAAAATCTGATGTCTTGGCGGGCCGCAAGAAAACCTGTATGCGGCCCGCGGGCCACAGTTTGCCCACTCCTGCATATGTTCATTGCAGCATTATTTACAATGGCCAAGATGTGGAGGCAAATGAGGGTTCTTTGATGGGTGAATGGATAAAGAGTTGGTGGTACATATACAATGGAATATTGCACAGTCAGGAGGGAATGGGTTCTTGCCATCTGCAGAGGCATGGAAAATCTTGGATAGTATTTTGCTGAGTGGAGTGTGTCAGACAGAGAAAGACAGATGCAATGTGTTTTTACTTACAAGTGGACTATAAAGAACAAAACAAACAAACAAACAACTAAACCAGAAAGAAACATGTAGAGACAGAGAACATTTTGACGGTTGCCAGATGGAATGGGGCAGTTGGGAAAATCAGTAAAAAGGGGAATTAATTAAAAATACAAATTGGTTGTTGCAAAGTAGTCATGCGGATGTGGGGTATAGCTAAGGAAGATAGTAATATTGTAGTACTTATGTATAGTATTAGACAGGTACTAGATTTATCAGGATGATAGACAGGTGGGGAGTTGTAGGTCAGAATGAAAAAGGTGGAGGCATTAAGTACAGATTGGTAGTTGCAAAATATTCACAGGGATGTAGAGCACAGGGAATATAGACAATAATATGGTAATAACTATGTACGGTGCCAGGTGGGTACTAGACCAGTCGGGAGGATCACTGCAGAAATTACATAAATGTCTAACCACTATGCTCTACACATAAAATTAATATAAAATGATATTGAATATCTATTATAATTAAAAAATTTAAAAAGAGGGGACAAAAAGGAATAAGAGGTTCAAGTTTCCAGGCATAAAACAAGTAAGTCTTGGGGATGTCATGTACAACATGGGGAATACAGGCAATAATATTGTGATAGTTTTGTTGCATGGTGTCAGCTGATTGCTGGACTTACCATAGTGATCACATCTTTAGGTATATTAATATTAAATGGTGTGCACTATAGAAACTAATATAATATTCTGTTAGCTGTATTTTAATAAAATCTTTAAAAGAAAGTAAAATGTCAAGAAATCAAAGAGCGATTTCTATCCAAGTATGTGAATCCATCATCGTATTTAAATGTTGTTCTGTTTTGAGGTGCACAGGGAGTCAAACAGAATAGCACCAAACACTAAGGCTGTGATCACCTAAAAGCGTTCCAATCGAAGAGAATACAGTCATGATGGAGTTGGTGGCCCTGGTTGGTCAGAGGGCTCCATATCCTCAAAGATCCATGCTGAATGCCTCCAACCTGTCAGCTTCAGATGCCTTAAAGGATTCTTCTTGTTTACAGAGCCTACCTACCTCACATTTTGACCACAGCAGGTCATCCCATGGGTAAAACTTAAGGAGGCTAAGTTTTGCCCGTGCGTTGAACCATAAAATTTGCAGTGATACTAACTCTGAAACTAGAATATTGCTTCACCTGGCAGAATTCCTTCAGAGCCCAGATCAATTAAGAGGATCGATCAGCAATTTTCTAGCATATGCTGAGCCCCATGTGATTTCATCACCTAATCTACATGGTTCCCCAACTCCTTCTAGACTACATTCTAACCCTAATGGTGCTAGCGGTGGTAAACTGGGTCCAATGAACTGAAGTCAATTCTTCAGGCCCCAATCCGTATCATTCTAGTTTGCTGAATGAACATGTAGAAAGAAGATAATCAAGAAAGAAGTCAATAATTTCTAAGAAATCACAATAGTAGAGATTGATACAATAACATCTAAATTTTCAAACAGGGAAAAATGTGAATTTCAGGGATTATATCAATCAGATGAAGTCTAGAACATATTAATGACTATGAAAAAATGAATGACAGGCAATGTTCACATGAGTTTTGGAATCAGGTAGGTCTTGAAAGCCAGCTTCACCCATTAAGAGAAATATAATCTTGGAAATTTACTTCACATTCCTGAGCCTCAGTTTCCTTTCCTATAAAATGAGAATACTAATATCTATAAACATAATGCATATAAGGCATATAGTATTGAACCTACACATACCAGTTGTTCAATAAAATGTAGTGATGATGATGATGATGATGATGATGGTGATTTATAAGTTTTGTGAGAGAATGTGATGAACATTAGAAACTAGAAAAAATTTATTAATAGTTGTTTCAGACTGACTTCATTTAATTTTGGCTTTTAAATTGATAAATCAAGAAAATACTATTAACCCTAATCTATTCTTATTTTATTAAAGCATCTTTCATTATATCATAGTTTTGCACTTAAAATGATATCATGTTATCTATGAGGAAGAACCTTTGATTTGTGAATAATTGTACCAAACCACTAACTCTATATTAATCTTGAGAATAGCCAAAGTATTTGTAGGGTCAAAGTGCTGCCTTGTTGAATATGTTTATTGATGGTTTGGATCAATTCATGTAAAAACATACACTTGAGCCTCCATAGAATTGAATTGGGACAACCTGTATTTTGTTGAAGATAATAACTGTATAAAGTTATTATCACCTCCCCTAAGGAAAACATTTTAATTTGACTTAATTTCTCTGTGAGAAAAATGAAATACTAAGGAGTAAGATTTTGTTGGATAAGGCTGAGCTTTGGAGAACACAAATCATTGTAAGGTATACATTTTTTTTTTTTCCCCACTAATCACTCCCATTGAGAATGCATAGGTTAAGTTAGGATAAATAACCCACACACTTTATTTTATTTGAATAGGCAATATTCAGATTCATATCACGTCATCAGCATTTCCTCATGTGAATATCAAAATTTTTTTTTTTAATATTATTATATTTTATTGTTAAATTTAATGGGGTGACATTGGTTGGTAACAATCAGACAGTTTCCCAATGGACAACTCCACATCACATCACCCATGCATCGCATTATGTGCCCAGCTCCCAGAATCAGGTCCCCCTCCATCACCATATATCTGGTGCCCACTCCCCCCTCCCCACACAACTCTCCCTCCCCCCTCCCCACTCCC
>PVKE010015361.1:0-33585 GCA_004027555.1 Craseonycteris thonglongyai
CTGAGACACAATAGCAGATTCCTCTTTCAGCAGGGGGGCTGGTGGTTCAGTGGGGGCGGGGCGCAGGAGCTCTGGTCTTTCCTCCTCCTGGCTGCCCCTCCTTCAATCATATCTGTAAGCCACACCTGCAGGGCAGCACTTGGATGGGCTGGGGCTTGCCAGAGGCCCAGGTCAGCCGCGCAGTTTCGCGCACAGGCAATGACACCGCGGAGACCCGGCAGGCAGCCCAGTTGCGCGCGCGCACGGTCCACAACGCCCCAGAGGCCCGGTGGGCGGGACGTCAAAAGCGCAGCTGCTTGCTCCTGAGCAGGCAGCAGCGCTGTAGCGGCCCGGTGGGCAGGGTGCCGAAAGCCAGTCCCGCGCACAGGCAGCGGTGCTGCGGTGGCCTGGCGAGCAGGGTGCCAAAAGCCCAATTGCGCGCTGGCAAGCAGGCAGCGGTGCCATAGCAGCCTGGTGAGCAGGGCACCAAAAGCCCAGTTGCACGCTGGCAGCGGTGCCGTGGAGGCCCGGTGGGTGGGGTGCCGAAAGCCCTGTGAGCACAGGCCATAGCTCGGGCGGCAGCCGCTCTATGCTCCCGGCTCTGTTGAGACCACCGGATTCACTCCAAGCACGTCCAATGCAGCTATGCCCACTGAGGCCCCAGCCTTCACTCCAAGAGCCCTGTCTTCAGAAGGCGCTCCTTCACAGTCAATCTCCTCCATAAATCAGGGGTGCTGAGCCGTTGCGGGCTGGTGCCCTGCTATCACCCCGCCCATCGGGAAGTGCTGCCACCCTGCTCCACAGTCCCTGTTCCACTTTAGGCTCTGTGATCTGATTAGGGCACTGTATGCTGTCCCTTGAGTTCGGATGTTAAATTGTCCACAGTCTTGTGGGGATTCCATGCTCCCTAGGTCTCAGTTTCCAGCCCGCCCTCGATCCAGCTCCACTTTGACCGTAGTCCCCCAATCCCCCTTTGTTTTTGCCAGCCCCAGGCCTCGCTCCGAGTCTCTGTCCCCGAACCGCTGCTTCCCGTTTCCTCTCCCACTCTCCCCTTTTTTCTCTAACCTTTGGGTGTTGTTCTGCGTTGTGTGGTTCTCTTAGTTGAGGTTTCTTCTCAGGGTTTCCCCTGTGGATTCCCCTCTGTTCACAAGGCCCTTCCCAGGCAGTTATCGGCGTTCTCCACTCAACTGGCATTCATTTTATTAATGCCAACTTTTGAGTGAATATTATATTACTCATTGCTACTGTAATTTAATTGAACTTCGGAAAGTAATACATAGATAATGTGTGTTAAAATGTGTATATGTTTCTTGGCACCCCTGGTATATGTAGTCTTCACCCATTTCTAGCACAAAGCTCCTAAAACCCTTGGAATTTCCTAAGTAATGAGAACAATAAAGGTGTCTTTTGTCATGTTAATGGGATGACTTTTGGAAAGCACCTAAGGGTGGGGGCTGGTTGTCAGTGGACCCAACCATGTGATTAGAGGGGAGAAAGGCTGTTGGTTGAATCAATCCCTAATGGTCTCTGAGTTAATCAGTCATGCCTATGTCATGCAACCTTCAAAGAAACCTCAGCAAATATCATACTGACTGGGGAAAAAATGAAATCTTTTCTTTTAAAATTAGGAACGAGACAAGGATGTCCCGTGTTACCACTGCTATTCAATATAGTATTGGAAGTTCTAGCCAGAGCCATTAAGCTAAGGTGACCACACATCCCGCTTTTGGCTGGACAGTCCCAATTTTTAACAATTTGTCCCACGTCCCGCATTTTTAAAAAGTCCTGATTTTTGGAAAGAATGCACGACAAGCTAGGGAACGGCAGGAGATAGACCAAATTTTTAATCAAGAACCCCTCCCTTCCAGTCAATGGTGTCCTGCTTTGCCAGTGTTAAAATCTGGTCACCTTACATTAAGCAGGAAAAAGAAATAAAAAGCAGGAAAACCCTGAAGGACAAGGTGAACACATAGAGATTCAGGAAGAGTAGCACACTTACCTGGAGGGGCATGGTAGCTCCTCACTGTTTCCTCATATCTTGCCATATGTATCCTTTCCAGCTAGCTAGTCCTTAGTTATATCCCTCTACAATAAAATGCTTATCTAGTTAGTAAAATGTTTCTTTGAGTTCTATGAGCTACTCTAGCAAATTAATCAAACTCGAGGAGGGTTGTGGGAATCTCTGATCAATAGCCAGTGGGTCAGAAGCACAGGTAATAAATTGCACTTGTGACTAGTGTCTGAAGGGTTCGGGTGGGAGTACAACCTTGTGGGATCCCTGTGGGATCTGACACTATCTCCTGGTAGTGCCAGATTGAGTTGAATTGTAGGACACTCATCTGGTGTGCCAAGAATTGGTTGGTGGTTTATAGGAACGTCCCCCATGCCCCACCCACCCTGTTCACACACATGTTAGAATTGGGTCTAGGGGCTCAAAAAGAGCATGTATCTGTACCCAGAGATAATGCAAAATAAAGGTTTCATGAAACAGTACTTACTTTATGATAGTCAATGCACTCCAATATTTTGACCTATTTTTGACCTATTTTTTCTACTAGTGGACTGTGACCTGAAGTTTGAAAACTCCCCTTCTCAGGAGAGTCCCTAGAACTTGAGTCTCCTGCTGAGAATCTGCTGAATTTGTCACTGGTAATACACAGGGTAAAATCCTTCTGTTCTGCTACACACCTGTGTATTTTCTGTATGTCAGACTCTAGTAGGCAACAGATTTTTGTTACCTCCCCAATGGTGAAATCCTGATAACTGTATTCAGATAATCTTTACGCCAATACTTCTTGACAAAGCTCTGATGAGCTTGTTAAAAATAATGTGAGCTATGGGGAAAAGAGGGGAAAATTCAAAGTTCTTTGAAATAAAAAATTTAACATTATCTCTGCTGCTTCCAGAATGACACTTGCAGATACGTTGCTTAGTGCCCCAGGACAGTGACTCTTGCCTGGACAAAAGGGTGTGGTGCCTTGTCTGATGTCTGCTGAATACAGCAATAAAAGCTATGCACTTCCCATTTTGTCCTGCCATGGGCAGGCTCTTCAGTCAAGGCTCCCCCCCAACCCCCCAACTTTAGGTGCCTTTAGTCTTGCAATCAATTTGCAGTCCATGGTTGGAATTTTTTTTTTTTAATAAAGCTGTGTGTGTACTGTTAGTGACTCACATTGGGAAGAGCTTCTGTCTGCTCAGCAGAAACATGGAGGGGCAGATGTGGCAGTTGAATGAAGGATGAACTTAGAAAACTCAGGTTTGCAGGTTCCACTCCTTGTGAACTTTTATACTGCTTTGGAAAACATGCATTTCACTTCTCTGGGCCCCAGAGTAAACACACAGAGTGCGTATCATATGCCAGGCATAGCTCTAGGTTTTGGAAGGCAAAGATAACTAAAATATAGTGCATACCCTTAGAATTAAGATGATAATACTATAATACTGTTCTCTTAATGTTACTGTCAGAACTAAAAGAGAGAACAAACAGGAAATAGCCAGCACAATATTTCACTCATGTTAGAATCACTTGTTCATTTATTTTGATGTAAAGCTATTTTATTATGAAACAACACATGTAGAAAAGTGCAAAAATATATATGTTCAGCTAAATGAATTACTGAAAAACAAATGCTCACCCACATATAGAAATAGAAATCATATTTCCATTACTCCTGAAATCCCTACTTGCTTCACCCAATCAGAATCTCTCCCTTCCACTAAAGGTAGCCACTTGCTTTATTTTTATAGTTTCCTATCTTGTGGGGTTGCCAGGATGGCTCAAGGGGTTGAGCATTCATCTTGCAGCTCCTGGGCCCAAGGATCGAATCCTGGCCTGGCCTGTGAGGACTCATGTGCTAAACTGGGATGTGCCTCCAGTTTGGTTCTTGCCAGGGCAAGCTTCCTGTGTGGGAGGCCCCTGGCCTGGTTCCCACCCCATGCAGCCCCTGTGGAGTAAAACTATATTGAAAATGAATGACATACAACTATGGAGACTGCTCTGGGCCCTCCCCCTTCTCTCTGTCTCTTTCTCTGTCTCTCTGTTGAAAACAATGAAAATAAATCTTTTAAAAATACTATCTTGGTTTTTTATAATCTGTATTTTTGTTTGTTTGTTTCTCTTGCTTGTTTACCTCATAGGCACGCATCCTAAATGAAAAGTTTGCTGAGGAAGGAGCACACCGAGAGTTCAGGCAAGCAAGTTTATTAAAGAGACCTGCTGGGCTGACTCCAAAAGTGGCATCAGCGGCATCTGGGAGGTGGGACAGCATTCTAAAGGGGAGTATCAGAAAGTTCTAATCGAGAGGGGAATAGGGGCAGACTTTGCACCTGGGTTGAGTGTGGTTTTTGTTGTTTAAGCTATTTTCCTGGTGTCATTGGTCTGGGGCCCTGGACCTTTTGAGAACTGTTTGTTCTCAGCCATGACTTCATTTTACAACTGCCAGCCTTTCCGAGACTCAAAGACTTCTTATCTCTTGTCCTTGGTCATGGGTTTTACAATTGCCCTTTTGCAAATTTTGGATTCCCTGGCCCTAAC
The DNA here is from genome assembly GCA_004027555.1 of Craseonycteris thonglongyai. Taxonomy (NCBI): domain Eukaryota; kingdom Metazoa; phylum Chordata; class Mammalia; order Chiroptera; family Craseonycteridae; genus Craseonycteris; species Craseonycteris thonglongyai. The sequence continues at coordinate 4,514 of PVKE010015361.1, forward strand.
ATTCCAGCCTTTTTGTTTATATGTTTTGGGGTGGAGGTCTATCTTCTGGAGCAGCTTCCTGTTGAGTAGGGGCAGCGACCTCAGGAAAATCTAGGGATTGTTAGTAAGGTGACTATAATGAGGCTCCTACATTAGCATGATGAGAACTATTCCCCTCCCAGTGATTTGTGTACCTCTGTATGAAATGTATGAGTCTAATAAAAAGGGAGATCATATATGAAATCGAAGGGGCTGAGGGAAGTGGGGGAGCATGGGGCAGCCCAAAGGCAGAGAGTGATATTGGGAGGAGGGAAACCCAGTCCTGGTGGAGTCCAAGGGAGAGTTTAGCAAGCCAGGTCTTTAGGATTGAATGGGCCTGTTTAACCCACCCGAGGATTGGGGGCGAGATGAAGTGTGGAAGGGCCAGGAGATGCCCAGGGAGGCAGAAACCTGTTGGGTAACCTGAGAGATAAAACTAGGTCCGTTGTTGCTCTGAATGGTGGCAGGAAGACCACCGTGGGAGATAGTGTGGGGTAAGAGAGTGTGAGCTACGGTGGAGGTCTTTTTGGAGGTGGTGGGAAGGGCTTCAGACCAGCCAGAGAAGGTATCCAGAAAGGTTAAGAGGTAGCAGTGATGCTAGCAAAGGAAGGGGGAGGTCTGTGGGCCCCTTGAGAGGCAGAAACACAGCAAACTGAGCAGGCCTGGGTTTTTGCGTTAACAAAGAAGAAAGGTACGGGTGGAAGATAAGAAGCCTAAAGAGGGGAGGAGAGGTCAGTGTCCAATGTGAAGAAAACTGTGAAAGGTCTAGAGGATGGCAAGGGCCTGGCTCTAAGCAAGGATGAATTTAGCTTTAGAAGCAAGCCAGGCACCTTCCCAAATAGCACCCTGGTTTACTAGGTGAGTGACCTCATCAGGATGGTAGAGAGGTTGAATGTCAGGGATGGCTAGACGCTTGGTAGAGGACTCCGGATGGAGGGCAGTGAGTTTGGCTTCCTTGTTGGCTCTCTTATTGCCCAGGACAGTGAAGCCAGAGCCTGACTGGTGACTCTTGCAGTGGATGGCTGATATTAGACTGGGAGCTGGAGGGCTTTGAGGAGCTTGAGAATAGGGGGATCTGTGAACTACAGATCAGAATGTGAAGTCAGGGCAGCAGTAAATTTGTTCTTGCAGCTGGCCAAACTCAGATAAGCTTGGTACCCATTAGTCCCCTCAAGTTTGTTTTGGTTAACTCTTTTTTTTTTTTTTTTTTGGCTTGTTATTCCCCATTTCTAATTGGCAATGAAAATTTGGGGGGAATGGATGTAGGTCTGTCTTCTGTAACTGCTTCAGGCTGGGTAGGGGCATAGAGCTGTCCCTATTGATGAGATTGCTGGTTAGGGATGGCTGAATGATTGGGCCCAGGAAAGTCTGGACTGCCTCATTTATGGACTGAACAAAGTTAGGAGCTTCAAGCTGGAAGTCCGAGTTCTGATCTAGGGGCTTAGGGCAGTTACAGAGCTGCTCTTGGGGTTGGGCTGGAAGCTTCGTATGATTATCTGGGCATAAAACTGCTATAGTCCAGAAGAGACAAAATTAACTATAAGGTTAGATAAGGTCTAAACAAAAGTAACCTGAGAATTACAAGGGGTGGGACTAACAGGGGTTAGAGAAGACTCTAAAACCAAGATCCCTAGAAGAGAGCCAGGAAGTTTCCTGGGGTCTTTTAAAGCCTCAGGTTTGTCTTTATCTGAAGAAGGTATTGGCTATAGTTATGAAAAAAACAGTATGTAAAGGGGATCTCAGCTGGGGCACCTTAAGAGAAAGGTAATAGAGAGCAAACCACATAGTCTGGGGTTAGTTATCAGTACTTCGCAGTCTTGGGAGATGGACTTGCTTGTCTGTTTGAAGAGGAGCATAAAGTCTTCAGTAGGCTCACAGGAACACGAATGACAGTCTTCTTCCTGGGGGAGTCCTGTGGAGACTTAAGCGAAACAGGTTTGATTTTAGGGAAGTGGATCCAGCTACTGATTCTTTGTAGCTTTGTTATCAAGCTAAGGATCCAACTGTTTGCCACTTGTAAGCCAGTAATCGAGAGACAAGATCGCTGAAAAGAAAAGTAGGTTCATTTAAAATGCCAGCATTTGGGGAAGATAATGAACTCAAATTTAGAGGCCACCTCCCCGATTTTTACGATTAAAAGCTTTTCTAGGTATGTAGGGAGATGCAGAAGAAAGGGAAATGTGGTGAAACAGTTTGGGGGCACCAAAAACGGTGGTGAGTCCCCAGGGTCTGGTCTGTCTCAGAGGTGAGGTTATCAGGGTTTCTCGAGGGAGAGACTCCCCAGTTGTTACCAGAGGAGATGGCTCACAGCTGTAACTCTTTTTGAGTCAGTGTCCTAAGTCATAAACAGATTTATGAGATAAGCCTACAGTTCTGAGAAAATTTATTAAATCCCGAGAAGGTAGAGCTGATAGCTCATTTGTCCTGCAGTTAGTAAGGTATGTCATTAAAAGCTAGTGTAAAGGGGAGGAAGAGTGAAGAAAGAGGGGGGAAAAGAACTTTTAAAACGTTCTGAGCTAAGTCTTAAGTTACTTTGTTAAATCGAATTAACCTGAAATACAATGCTATAGTGTCCCTAAACTAAAATACAGTGTCATGGTGTTACCCTTACAGCTTGACAGTGCTTGGGGTGCTCAGGAGAACAGAATTGAGGTCAGGGTGCAAGCAATGGGCAGCAATTAAAGCCAAGGCTGAGAGGTGTCCTGACAAAACTTTTATAGTTTATTTTAAAGTCTGATTGTTTTGTTTTACAATTTTTCTCAAGTATGAGCTATTGGTAAGAAACAGGCTGATTATCAGCCCACATCTATGGTTTCTGTTTATCTCTACAATCGAAAGGTTTTAGAGAAAAATGGGTTCAAAGTGAACAGCTGAGTTAGAGTAAATGGCTCTCTCAGTCAGGAAATTAATAGGCTGATTTGTCATGTCAAGGGTCACCTATATTTTTTCCTGTTATTATAGTGGTCTTGTTTTTCTTGGGAGCTGCTGAGTATCTCAGACCCTGTCAGTCAACCATAGCATTTTGTGGAGAAGGAGTTGGTCCCTGCTCACTTCCGAACAGGGGACAATCCATCTTTCAGTGCCTTTTTGTTTGTACAGGACATGGCTGCTTTGGAGGAGTAGGGCACTCCTTATTCCAGAGCTCTAGGCTTCTGCGCCCAAAGCAGATTCCTTCACATAATGTTCCTCTTCTGGGGTTGCTGGGGTGGCCTTGAGGCGACCAAAGTTTTGGCCTATCTATTACTGTGGCCAAAAGTCTGGCCTTTCTTTGATCTTGTTTACAGTCTCACTGTTTTGTTTTTGTTTTTTTTCTTTTCCTCTGTCCCAATTGATAAAAAGATTGAAATAAATTTTTTAGCCTATCTTGTGAGCTGAACCTTCTTATTATGGATGTGACAATGGGCTAGAATAATTATAATACCCTGCCAGGTCAGGGAAAATATCAAGCTATGATTTGTTTGTTTTTTGTTTTGTTTGTTTGTTTTACATTGGCTTATCCTGACATTGAGAAGGGCATGTGAACCTTAGCAGTTCTGAAATGCAGAAGTTTATGTGAATATTAGTCATTTTTTTGTTTTTGTTTTTTATTTTTTTAGGCACAAAACTTTTCAATAATATCAGTAGCAGACCAGTAATCTAAGAAACTTTCTTAAATTTAGTATTATAATCTTGTTCAGCTTAACCATGTGCAAGATTTTCTTCACAAACCTTCTATAATTTTTAATCCCTCTTAGTTTGTCTCCTTTTACTCATTCAGAAATAACCATCCTCATGATAAACTATTTTCTTTTAATTTCTTTAAAAATGTATTTTTATATTTTATACCTTTTTAAAAACATATACATTTAACTACATGTAAAATCTCCATATTAATTAACATCCATAACCCTCAGAACCTTAGTTTTTACTGACAACTGAAAAGCAAGAATCAGCATTTCTACTGGTAAATTTATAAACAGAATTTGTGACCTTTGGAAGCATAGGGTTTTGTTGTTGTTGTTGGTAATATGTTATATAAAATATAACTATTATTGAAGAGGTTTATAAATAATTTTTTATTCTTTTAAACCCTGGTATAAACAACAACAACAACACTTTAATGACTTAATAACTTAAATCTGCCTTAGTAAACTTCTTGTTAGATTACACAATCTAAAAGAGAACTTAATTTTTATTTATTTAAGCCATTTTTTTTAAAGTCAATTAAGCATTATAATTTGGTAATGCCATCTGGAGGCTGAGATACTATATCATACATAAAAAATATGTACAGATGTAATAAACTCTCTCATTAAACCAGAACTCAGTATGGTCCTTCTTCAGAGAACCCTTCCAATATATATAAACAAAACTGTCAATAGTTGCGTAGATAAGATTTTTATTTGCTCTCTTATAGTTTTAAAGAGGCTGAAACAAAAAGGCGGGGGAGGGGCCTGGCTTGAGAGTCTAGCTGTTTGTTTTTAAAAGTGCCTCCCTTTTTTTCTTTAGTTTCTTTCCCCACAGGCTGTAGCAGCCTCATTTGTCTTTATCTTTTGGGGAAGACCTTGAAAAGTTACTGAGAGTCATAAAAACCTTACAAGATATACCGGTACTTTTACAAAGTTTTTGAAGATTGAGTTGGTATCTGATTACAAGTGAACTAGGAGGCAAGGGATTCCCAGTGTGCCTCTCTAGTTTGACAATGTCCCAATTAATTAGCCCACGGTTTTAATTTTATTTATTTAATTTAACCTCTGTGCAGGTTGGCATTGGAGGGAACAGACAAGGTCTAACAGAAACAGATCCTGACCCAGTGTCTCAGTTTTTCTGGTGTGAGATGAAAAAAAAGAGAAGTCAGAGGAAAGAGGAAAGAAGAAGAGTCTGTAGGTCGGCACCCAGATGAGCAGTCAGTCTGGGAGAAAAATGCAAGTGACTTCAGGGCCCACTGCAGAGTAGCCACAGCCAGAGTCCCTCAATTGTCCCAATCTTCTCTCCCAAACTTGGACCGGTTTTAGATTTCTGTGAAAAGGAACACGGTCAGGGGAATCAGGAGAGAGTAGAGAATTGGAGCTTGGGTCAGTCATCCTCGGAGGAGAGTGGTAAGCGCATGGGTTCCTCTGAGAGGGAGGAGGGGCAGTCGGAGAAGAACTGTGATTAGCAGAAAAATAAATAAATAAATAAATAAATAGATAGATAGATAGATAAATAAATAAATAAATAAATAAAAGGAGGCAGGGAGGGGTGGGTGGGCGGAGCTTAGGGTGAGCCCGGAGGATTTGAAAGGTGGAACAGGACTCACTGAGGGCAGGGTGAGAGCGAAGAGCAAAGAAAGCTTGAATGTAGGAGACTTCTGACCCCTTGCCATTGCTGTGACAAAAGCTATCAAGATCTCTAAGAGTATTAAAGTCAAAAGTACCATTTTTGTTGTCTAATTTGTATTGGGGCCAGGCGGTTTACAAAATAATATAAGGCATTTTGGCCTGATTGTACCCTGAAGGCTGAGGATGTTGCAATTCTGTAAGAGGTACTCAAGAGGGGTGGTCTTTGGAGGGAGCAAGGATGAGGTTCTTATTATGTCCAGGTTAGGAAATAGGTGAACAAGAGGAGTCCCTGTGTGAGAGGTCCCAGGGGAAGAGGCATCCCAGTTCCCCAGGCTGTCCTCCGACTGAATATCGAGCCTTTCTCAGAGTGCTGAGGGCAGAACACACTGAGAGTTCAGGCAAGCAAGTTTATTAGAGACCTGCAGGGCTGACTCCAAAAGCAGCGTCAGCGGCATCTGGGTAGGTGGGAGAGCATTTTAAAGGTGGGTATCAGGAAGTTCTAAGCAGGAGGGGATAAGGGCAGACATTGCACCTGGATTGAGCACTTTTTTTGTGATTCAAGCTATTTTCCGATATCATTGGTCTGGTTCCTGGGATTTCTACAATTGCCGGCCTTTCTGAGACTCAAGGACTTCTTATCTCTTGTCCTTGGTCATGGGTCTTATAACTGCCCTTTTGCAGTTTTTGGATTCGCTGGTCCTAACACTAAACATTAGTTTGATTTAGACTAATTTTGCACTTTATATACAATCTGGTCTAGCTGACATCTTTTACTTGTCACATTATTTTGTAAATTACCCACATTGTAAATGTGAGTTGTAGTTAATTCGTTTCTGTATAATATTCAATTGAATAAATATGTCATGTTTTTATTTTTTATTCACTTTATCATTAATGAATATTTGGTTTGTTTCTACTATCTGGCTATTACACAAAATGCTGTAATGAAAATTTATGTCTTTTAGTACATCTAAGTCTGCATTTCTGTGGAATATAGATTTGGTGAAGAATTGCTGGGTGATAGGACACATGTATGCTCATTCTTGTTAGGTAATGTCTAACAGTTTCCAAAGGATTTGCACCAATTTACACTCTCATTAGCAGTAAATTAGCAGTAACTGGTTTTTATACCACTACTCACCAACTCTTGGTCTTGTCAGACCTTTAATTTTAGTTATTTTATTGACTGAGTCCATCTCCCTTTAGCTTAAATCTCACATCCCTGGTTACTAAGATTGAGCAACTCCTATGTAAAATACCTGTTTAACATTTTGACCTCTTTTTTTTTTTTTTTAATTGAGTTGTCTGTGTTTTTTATAATGCTCTGGATATGAACTCTTGGTTAGAATATATAATATTAATGGAGTGCAAATGACTTCTCTCATTCTGTACCATGTCTTTTAAACTCTTACTAATGTCTTGAAGAACAGAAGTCTATAACTTTAGTATTTGTTTACAGTATCAATCTTTTTCTTTATTTAAAGTACTTTTTTTCTCTCAATAATAATTTCTGAACAGAAAATTATTTGTTTCTTTTTGTTTATTTTCTTCTTTAGATTTTACAAATATGAAAAATCAAATTGCATTTGTCTTTCTCTGTTTGATACTGCATTCAGCATAATACCCTCCCTGTCTTTTGATTAGAGCTTTCTAATATATTTAAATTGAAAGTAATTGTTGATGGATATGTAGCTATTGTATCTTATTGTTCAAAATTTTTCTTTTTGTTTTGTTTTGTTTTGTTCTTTTCTTTTCCTGTCTCAAAGAAGTTCCTCTAATATTCCTTGTAACACTGATTTGGTGGTGATGAACTCCTTTAGCTTTTTCTTGTCTGGGAAGCTCTTTATCTGTCCTTCAATCTTGAATAATAGCCTTGCTGGATAGTAATCTTGGTTGTAAATCCTTGCTTTTCATCTTGTTGAAAATTTTCTGTGAATCCCTTCTGGCCTGCAAAGTTTCTGTTGAGAAATCACCTGATGGTCACTAGTTGCCTTTCTCTTGCTGCATTCAGGATTCTTTCTTTGTCTTTAACCTTTGCCATTTTAAGTATAATGTGTCTTGTTGTGGGCCTGTTTGGGTTTATCTTGTTTGGGACTCTCTATGCTTACTGAGCTTGTATGTCAATTTCCTTTGGCTGGTTAAGGAAGTTTTCAGTTATTATTTGTTCAAATAGGTTCTCAATCCTAGGTTGCTCTCTCTTCTTCTTTTTCTAGTACCCCTGTCATGTGAATGTTGTTATGCTTGATGTTGTCCCAGTGGCCCCTTAACTTATTGTCATTTTTTGGATTTTTCTTTTTGCTGTTCTGATTGGATGTTTTCTACTACCTTGTCTTCCAAATCAGTGATTTGATCCTCTGCTTTATATAGTCTGCTGGTGATTCCTTCTATTGGCTTCTTCATTTTAGTTATTGTATTCTTCATTTCTGACTGGTTCTTTTTTATAGTTTCTATGTCCTTTTTTATGCTTGCTATCACTTTGTTGAAGTTTTCACTAAGTTCCTTGAGCATCCTTATAACCATTGTTTTGAACTCTGTATCTAATTGGTTGTTTGCCTCCATCTCATTTAATTCTTTTTCTAGAGTCTTCTGTTATTCTTTCATTTGGGATACATTTCTTTGTTTCCTGATATTGACTGTCTTTCTGTGTTTGTTTCTATGTATTAGGTAAGTTCTGCTATGTCTCCCAGGATTTCTGGGTAGCCTTATGTAGCAGGTGCTCTTTGGAACTCTTGCACAGTTACCCTGGTCACCTGCACTGGGTGCTCTTGTAGATTCTGGTGCCAATGATGTGCCTGGAGCTACTCAGCAAATGTCTCAGAGAACACTGAAGCTAATCACCACCTGCCTGGTACCTGAGGACTCTGATAGTTTTCCAGAAAAGATTGCAATGTGGGTAAGGCTGGCTGCTCATCAGAGAAAGTGCCTCTGGCATTGGTGGAGTTGGGTAGGGCAGGGTCCCAGTGAGTTGGCAGGGTGCTCACCAGACCAATTAGATTCAGATTTGGCCATGTGGGAGCAGACACAACACAGGAAAGATGGCACCTGCCTGATGGCTGCATGGGAGGAGGACCAATCCAGGAAAAATGGCAAATGTTTTCCAGCCTTTGCCCCAAAGCCTCCAATATGCCTTTGCCCCCCTCAAATGCCTCCAATACCCCCTAAATCACTGTCTCTGTGTTGGAGTCCAAGGTGAGTGCACAGGCCCTTTTAGATGATATCTAGGTTTCCTGCAGCCTTCAGTCTCAACCAAACAGTCAAAATCCCCACTGTTTTCCACAACCAAATATTGTGGGGCTTCCCTTCCCAGCACCATTGCTCTGGGCTGGTAAGCCTGGTGTGAGGCTGGGGTCCCTCACTCCTCTAGGGGAAACTTCATGGCCGAGATAGCCCTCTTGACTCCCAACCACCACACAGAAGTTTGGAACTGTTCCTTTTCATGTCTCTACCCTTCCTACCAGTCTCAACATGGCTTCTTTACATCCTTAGTTATAAAACTTCTATTCAGCTAGACTTCAGATTGTTCTCTAGTGGTTCTATGATATAGTTGTAATTTTAATGTGTTCATAGAATGAAACAGGCACAATGTTTATCTACTTTGCCATCTTGAATCTCCCAAAGATATTGTCCTTCACTGCACTCCAGTGCTAGTTCTGTGATAAATCAGTAACATGCAGGACTGTTCGTTGAATCTCTTTATGGTTCCATCAATCTATATGTTTATCGTTGCAACAATTCCACAAATCTCTTATATCCTTACTGATTGTTATCTATTTATTTAATCAGTTACTGAAAAATGTATGTTACAATGTCTCAATATGATTGTGGATTTGTCCATTTTACTATGTAATGCTCTCAATTTTTGCTTTTTATATTTTGAGGCTAAGTTATTAGATGCATATTATTTTAATTTCTTGTGGTTTGAACTTCTTACCATAATGAAATATCCTTCTTTATTTCTGGTAATTGAAATATAAACATTTATTTTTATATCTTCCATGTCCTTAATTCTTAATTGTAGTTCTTATAAACAGCACTACTTGTAATTGTCTGAAAATCTTTGCCTTTTAATGAGATCATTTAATTTACTTGCATTTAATATTATTGTGAATTCATTAGTTTAAATCATTATTAACCTATTGCCTCTCAGCTCCAAATCCACTTTCACTGCTGTATTTGTGATATTGGAGTATTTCTCCCTTGACAGCAGGCATGATATTAAACTTCATCAGTGGGGGCCACTGAAGACACAAAGAAGAAGGATGAAAAAGTCAAAAGCATTTATAATTTATTACATTATAATTTATCTAGGGGTCAGACTGTCTCCACTACTAGGATAAGGGTCCCTTTAGAATAAGGTCTATGTAGTTGTTATCTCTATTTCCCAGTGCTTAGCACTATTCTGGGCAACAACAATAGTAGCTAGTATATTATATGTTATACATTGCCATATGTGTTTGAATATAGTAAATGTCTGGTCAATGTTTGTTGATTAAATAGTATACTATTATTCCCATTTTTTCAGGAGAAGTAACTGAGAATCACACAAAAAAATCACTCACTGAAGGTCACATAACTAATACGTGGCCTGGTCAAAATTTAAACATAAATATGTCTCTTTCCTCTATTCTGTGCTCATTAAGATATAAGAATGAATGATGCCAAAAGTTTTGTTGTTATTTCATTTTTACAATGGAATGTTATGTTGAATTTGAACTCAATAGTGGGGAAAAAAGGAGTGTCTTACCTTGCACTGACTATGTGCCAGGCACTTTACATATATTTAGTGATAAATTAGGCATTGTTATTGTCATATTACAGAGAAAGACACTGAAACCCAGAGAGGGTAAGTGTAACTTCTACAATTACTTCTACTTCTAAAAGGCAGAGAGAAAATTCAAACCCAGTTTGAAGCAACTCTTGAGTCTACACCTTTTGACCATTAATATATTGACTGTTCAAGTATTTAAAAATGGCAAGGAAAATAACATACCAAGTACCCATGTACCTATTATTCAACATAAGAAATAAGACATTACCCCATGTACTGATCATATTCTCCTAAATTTGGTGGCTATCATTAGTATGCATGTCTTTATGTTTTTTTTACAGGTATGAAAATACTGTACAACATTCAGTACTATTTTTCATGTAGATGTACTTACATAAATACTGTGTAAGTACTCAGCAAATAATTTGAGTGTCTACTCTATGCTAACCACTCTTTTCTTTTTTGAGAACAAGACTCTTTTTTTTCTTTCAGCCCTTTTTATTATTTTTTTCAATTAAATTTGACATACAGTATTATATTGGCTTCAGGTGTATAGCACAGTGGTGAGACATTTATATAACTTAAAATCCTCATTCCAATATATGTGGTTCTCATCTAACACCATACCGGTAGTTGTTTTTATTTATTGTATGCCTTATGCTGCATTTTATATACTTGTGACTATTTAGTGACTCTGAATTTGTACTTCTTGATTGCTTCCCCTTTTCATCCACCATTCCATATTTCCTTCCATCACCCCCACAAATGTAGTACCCATCTGATATCACACACACTCATTGCAACATTATTGGTCAATAATGACCGTATTCCCACGCTATGCTCTACATCCCGTAAATATTACTTTTTAACAACCAAACCAAACTTCCCATTTCTCTCCCCTTATTTCACCCACTCTGCCAACCCTCCTCCCATCTGGCAACAAATCAAATGTTCTCTATATCTGTGAATCTGTTCCTGTTTTACTTGTTAATTTTCTTTAGATTTCACCTATAAGCAAAATGAATTTGCATCTGCTTTCCTCTGTCACTTCATTCAGTGCAATACCCTCCATGTCTTTTGATTTAAACTTTTAACTTGTGTAATTTGAAATTAACTGTTGATAGACATGTAACCATTGCCCTTCCATCTTTTATAATTTTTGCTTTTTTCTGTCTTAAAGAAGTTTCTCTAACATTCCTTGTAGTATTGGTTTGGTGGTGATGAACTTCAACTTTTTCTTGTCTGGGAAGCTCTTTATCTGTCCCTTTATTTTGAGTGACAGCCTTACTGGATATATTAATCTTGGTTGTAGATCCTTGCTTTTCATCATGTTGAATATTTTCTGCCAGTCCCTTCTGGCCTGCAAAGTTTCTGTTGAGAAATCAACCAAGAGTCATATACATGTCCCCTTATAAGTTACTACTTGCATTTCTCTTGCTGTTTTTATAATTTCCTCGTTATCTTGAACTGTTGCCATTCTAATTATGATGTGTCTCAGTGTGGGCCTGATTGGGTTCACCTTGTTTGGGACTCTGTGCTTCCTGAGCTTGTATGTCTATTTCCTTCACCAGGTTAGGGACACTTTCAGTCGTTATTTCTTCAAATAAATTCTGTATCCCTTGCTGTCTCGTTGCTCCTTCTAGTATGCCTAATATGAATGTTGTTACACTTGATGTTGTCCAAGAGGAATATTAAACTATCCTAATTTTTTTGGATTCTTTTTTGTTGTTGTTTTGATTGGGTGTTTTCTGTTACTTTATCTTCCACATTACTGATTCATGTCTCTGCTCTATCTCGTCTGGAGATCCCTTCTAGTCTATTCTTCATTTCCTTTATTCTAATCTTCATCTCTGTCTGGTTCTGTTTTATTGGGTCAGTGTCCTTTTCTATGCTTGCTGTCTCTTTGTTGAAATTTTCATTAAGTTGCTTGAGCATTGTCGTAACCATGGTATTTTTTTTTATTTATTTTTATTTTTGACAGAGAGAGAGAGAGATACAGAGACAGAGACAGAGAGAGAACTGAACTGGGGGAGCTCCCAGTTCAGCATATGGTTCCGCATGGGCTGGGGCCAGGATTCGATCCTCGGTCCCCGTAACCATGGTATTGAGCTCTGTCTATGATGAGTTGTTCACCTCCATCCCGTATTTGGGTGTTTTCTGCTATCCTTTCTTTTCAGGTGTATTTCTTTGTTTTCTCATTCTGGCAGCCTTTGTTTGCAGGTATTCTGCTCCTTAGCCCAGCACTGACTGTTGTGTGTGTGTGTGTGTGTGTGTGTGTGTGTGTGTGTGTGTGTGTGTGTGTTCTGGGGCTCACTGCTAATGCCAAACAGAAATGGGGTGCAGAGGTCAGGCAGGTGGTGAGGGAGGGAGTTTAGTACCTCTGTTTTCTACCTGGCACTGAGAGCAGCTCCCAGGTAGTGCAGGCTATTGCTTTTCTGTATTTGGCTTGCCTAGGGGTCTTTTGCCCTGTGTTTTGAGATCAGCTGTCTTGAATGCTGGTTCCACCAACAGGACTGCTTACAGCCAGAGACGGACACTTGCAGTCTCTTGACTCCTACACCATCCTGGCTGGACAGGTTGGGCTGTGGCTTCTCACCACCCTCATTTTCCCCCCTGCTCTCAGAACCAAGTGACTTTGGGCCATGGTGTCTCACAGCCTCGGCCTCTGGGCCTCTTTTACTCTGTCCCATGGACCGAATGGGGTCCTGAATGCTCACCCACCATCTTCACCCTCCTCCCTCCCCAGACACAGAGTTCTCAGCGGGGACTCACGCAGGGTTGAGTCTCTGCACTTCCCCCCTTTTCCCTCCTCCAATTACCCCTGTGCCCACCTGCAGGTACTTCAGTGTGATGAACAGGTCTCTTAGTTGTGTTTGTATGTTGTGTAGGGAATTCTTTGTTGATTTATAGGTGTTTTGTTTGTTGTAATCTCCAGGGGAGATATTCTGGAGTTTCTCTCATGCCATCATTTTGTTGCCTCTCCCTAGCACTCTTTTAAGTACAGAGAAAACAGTAGTGATAGAACAAAACCCTTGCTGTCATGAAATTTAATTCTAGAGTTGAAAGACAGACATACAATATATAATAACGTTTAAAAAAAGCAATATAAAATATATCCGGTGGTAATAAATAAAAATAATACACAGTAACTGATAAAGAGTGATGGGGATGTGCAAGAAGATGAAGTCCTCTTTTATCAAGAAATGTCTGAGTAGATATCTGAAAGAAATGAGGGAGTGATGTCATACATTAAACAAAGAAACACTCCTGCTACTGCGGAGAATAAATGGCAGGTGGGCTACTCTGCAGCCAAATATCCAAATAAGAGACAACAGTTGTTTGGATTGCTGAGGAGGTAATAAGTGGTCAGATTTTGCTTGTAATTTAAAGTAATAGTTATAGTTACAAGAGAAATAATCTATAATTTTTTCTTTATTTGTCCTTAGGTTTTTGGAATAAAAATTTCATTAGCCTCATTAAATGATCTGGGTAGCTTTCAGGAAACTTGCATCACATAAGACCTACCTTTCCATGAAATATGGGTAGAACTCACTATAAAGCCATTCAAGCCTTGGATAATTTAGGGGTATGATGGGATTAAGTGAAAATCTTTGACTACAATTTTGATTTCTTTAATATTTAGTGTTTTCTTCAAATTCTCATCTTTTAATTTTAGCATATTATTTTTCTTCACATTTTTCCATTTTATCTAAATTTTCATATTTATTAGTGTACACTTGTTTATATTATTATGCTTGCATTTTAAATACCTTTTCTCATTCTGTATTTTATTTATTTTCATATTTACTCTTTTTTTTTAGATAAGCTGGGTGTGTGTGTGTGTGTGTGTGTGTGTGTGTGTGTGAGAGAGAGAGAGAGAGAGAGAGAGAGAGAGAGAGAGAAGGGGGAAGGGCCCAGAGCAGTCTCCATAGTTGTACATCATTAATTGTGACATGGTTTCATTCCATACAGGTGTATGTGGGGCTGTGCAGGCGGGACCAAACTGGGGGTCTCTTGCATGGGGGATGAGAACCTTTGCCACCGAGCCATCCCAGTGGTCACCATTTGCATCACAGTTCAGCACATGGCTTTGCACAGGCTGGGGCTCAACTGCGGAGCTATCCCAGCATCCCCTACATTCACTCTATTTTATTTCTTAGTCTTACATTGCTTACTATCTTATTAAAGATTTTGAAGAACAAGGTCTGGGGTTTTAAAAAAAAATCTTCAGAAATTTTCATTATCATTGCCATTTTGTCTACTTCAAAATTCTATGCTTCTAGAAATATGAAGTTTTCTTACTTTTTTTTTCTAGGTGTTCTCTGCTCTCCCCACCCTCAATTTTTCATACAGAATGCTTAGCTAATATATTCTCATGGCCAAAAAGCCCCAAAGTACAAAACATTTTGCAATGGAGACCTGACCTCCCATACTTGTCCCCATATGCTCAATTCTTACCATGTAGCCCGTAGATGAGTACTGTTCTTAGTTTTTTTCAAATGTGTCATTCCAGAATTTCTTGATACTAACAGATGTAAATATAGAATTTCATTCCCTACTTTATAATAAAGGGTGCAGACTATTAATGCTCATTTGTACCTTTCTTTTTCACTAAATAATATATTTTATTGATTTTTTTGTAACAGCACATAAAATTCTAATTTTTTATAGCTGCACACTATATGTATCTTGTTTAGTCATTCTCCTATTGATAGCTTTTTGGGCTGTTTCTCTTCTTTTGTTGTTATAAATGATGTTTGTAACAGACATCACTTGAATCTTTTCAGCTTCACCAGGGTCTTTCTTTTCCCTCACTATCTCCACCCCTCCCAACACCCCTCCCAGCTGCTCCTGTGATGATCCAGCCAGCACGAGCCATGGCTCACTCCAACCAGAGAGTGGCATGTCCTTTGCCCAAGACATGTAAATGTCACCTCCTAACTTAGGGTGCCCTTGTTGCTACTGAGGTATGGGATGCCCTAGGATAGGGCAGGAAAGTGAATCTTAAAGAGATTCACAGAGTGAATATTAAAGCAGAGGGAGATGGGTGCCAACAGAAAAATGATCCACCTTCCTTCTCTCCATCCCAGACTGTCCTGAAACACCACAGTTCATAGACTCTTAGGATCTTGCAAGATCAAGCTGAGTTGTTTAAAACCAGATGGTATATACTCAGTAATATACCTTGTGTTGGCTTGCACTACTCCCCTGTCTCTTCACCACCTCCTCTTTTCCTTTACTTTTGAGCTTGCATTCTCAGGTAAAGTCACAATATATGTGTTTGCCTTGGGCTCTATGCCTTGGAGCACTCTGGCTAAAACCACTGGAACCAGAAATAACCCATGAAAGCAAACCCCTCAGGATAGGATTTTGGAGTTGTGTTTCTTTCCAATCTGATTCCTGTAAGGACCCTATTGCTGGTGGTAGGTGGGGGTGGCAATAACTCCTGCTTGCAGTAGCATCAGAATCACTAAGGATTTTATCTAGAGTTAGTTAGGAGGCTGTATGGGGGATTCCGGGGCTCTGGCATGTGCTGTGGCTATAGCACATCTTATGTCTCAGGGGATATGGGAACACGTACTGGCAGAAGGAATATGGAGGTGACTGAATCCTGTTCATGGGGTTGAGGAAGTAAAAAACTTGGTTACTTGAGCCAGTTGCCACTGCAATAGTCTGAGGGCACCTTGCTGGTTACTAGACCTGTTTCTCAGTGCCAACCCTACTTTTCTATACTTTGTGATGGTCCATGAGCATCTGGCCTAGCTGCTGACTCCCTGTCAGGTTTTCCCAAAACAGAACACTAGAGGGAGACTGAAAGCCTGAGAGGAGAAAGAAGCACAGCACCTCGCCTTTCTGTTAAGTGCCTGTCAGTACACCCCTTCAGATATACCATCTCCCAGCATCGCTCCTCCGAGGCCTGAATTCCATCATTGGATGCTCTGCAAGCCCCCAGGTTTTTCATAAATCCAACATGTCTCGTTCCCCAGCTCTTGGAATGGCAGCTTCTTTCTGTATTATGATGTCTATGTTATCTCACTGTTTTCCTTCTGTCTTTTCAGTCTTTCAATATCTGTTTAACCAATTCTTTAAAATTACAATGTTTAGGATGCTGGGATAGCTCAACAGGTTGAGCACTTGCCTTGAAAACATGAGGTCTGGGGATTGAATCCTGCCCCAGCTGGTGCAAACCCATACACTGAGCTGCGCTGCAACTGGTAACTTCCAGGATAGCAGTGAAAGTTCTTACCTCCTATGCAGGAAGCCCTGGTTCAGTTCCACCTGTGTGACCCCACATCCACTTGTGTGGAATGAAACTGTAACAATTAATGATATAAACTATGGAGACTGCTCTGGACCCTCCCCCTTTCTCTCTCTCTGTCTCGCTCAATAAAAATAAAAAATAAATTAAAAGATTGTTATATTTCTATTATATAACTGGATTGAGTTTAATTGAAAAAAGGGCACCCTTTCCAGAAATTATGGGTGTAATGTGTTATCTTGCACATCTGGAAGTGGTTCTAAGAGTTTACTTGGTTTGTTGACAGAACTTGGGTTGAAAGGTGCCCTGCATTCATTGAGATGGAGATGCGGAATTTTCCCCACATAATGCAGCAGAAGGGACCTAAATGTTTCAGAGGATGAGGACATTGGAGTGAATTTATCATAAGTGACTTGTACACTACCCCTCCACCCCCACCCACCCTTATTGCATCATCCTGGAAGCCTCAGAAGAGCCTTCCTTCATTAGCATTAAGTAATACATTAGTGAGAAGACCATCAGTATCTTAGAAAAGTCCTTGTCCTATAGGCCAGGCAGTATGGAATGATATGCTATCATTACCATGAGCCCTCTAATTTATTGGGGATGCTGGGTCCCAACATAGCAAAACCAATTGACAGCACTTACCTACTAAAGATAATGGAGACACATAAGCATCAGAGATGAAGGGATAATCAAAATGCTTGGCCACCAGCCACAGAAATGAAATAGATAGACATCCTACTGAAGTCTTCTATGATCCATGTACATGGGAAAGAAAGGACCAGGTCTCCTGTCCAGCAAACTTACTTGAGTCACCATAATGGATAGTCAACACTCCTCATCTAGCTTGCAGCTCTAACTCAGTTCACAAACTCAAAACCCTTTGATTGAAGAGGAAGGTGGGTCCCTTAAAGCACTCTGCAACATCCTGTCAATCTTCCTCTAAGCTTTCCTCAAGTACACATGGTAGTCATGTATTA
This sequence comes from Craseonycteris thonglongyai, assembly GCA_004027555.1. Classification (NCBI taxonomy): domain Eukaryota; kingdom Metazoa; phylum Chordata; class Mammalia; order Chiroptera; family Craseonycteridae; genus Craseonycteris; species Craseonycteris thonglongyai. The sequence continues at coordinate 21,842 of PVKE010015361.1, forward strand.
TCATGACTTTACACCAAGGGGGAAGAAATACTCAGACTTTGAGTGAGATGCTTATAGAGTAGTTTATTTTTAAAAAATGTTCAACTCCTGCAGCCATAAGGTAGACTGTGATGAACATAAGCCCCTGAATCTGATTTTAAGTGTGGCAATGCTGCAAAGGAGACTGACTATGTGAACTTGACAGATTTCTTGTGTAAAAGACAGGACCTTGATAGAAAAAGAATTGGGTCCTGAGATCTGAAATTGGGGCATTTAGATACGTGAGCTGAGAGCTCTGTAATGCCTACTAAATTCTTCTAAACCCTCTAACCTGGCAAAAGCAGGCCCTTCCACTTGCTAAGGAGGTGGGCCTTCTTGTACCTGGAAACCGTGCAATGGCCTTGGCTATAGCAGGTGTCTCATGAGAGAGTACCGATTAGTAGCACACACTCACCCCACTCCATTACCCCAGACTGAAAGCTACGGTCCAGATTTCCTCACCAATTGAATGAGGAAATAGTCTGCTCCAGGAAAAATAGCTTATGTGTTGCGGGAATTTAATAATGTGGATGATATATAGGCATGAGCCAGAGGAACATGTAAGAAACAAGCTCTTTAGAGCACTGCACTGGGGAGGAGTGTGAAATGTGAGGCTGGATAGAGGATAGTTTATGGATACGGAGATACTCATCTGAGTTGGGACTCAGTATTTTGACAAAGACACCTGAACCCATTCCTCCCAGTCTGCTGGTGTGGCTTTTTGAAATTTGAATTCAGCAATGAAATGAAATGGAGATGCCAGAATTTCCTTGGCATGAGATTGAGACAGGGTTCAGAGGGCTCAAAGATACAGGAATGTTAGAATGGACTTACTGCGTAATGCCTGAGGACCTAACATTTCATGAGTGGTCCTAAATGATGCTCCCCTTCAAAAGGCAACAAAATGTATCTGTATTTTTCACTCCATAAGATGCACCTGACCTGCCTGGACCCACTCTCCTTCCATGCAGTCCCTGCTTTCTGATCTGGCTGCAGGCTTCCCCACGGCATCATTAAGGTCCCCAACGTGCATTCTTCTTTGCAGTATTTGCTCCATAAGATGCACACACTTTTCCCTCCACTTTTGGGGGGGGGGGAAAGTGTGTCTTATAGACAGAAAAATATGGTACCTATGAAGGAGTCACCAATGTCTTCGAGAAGTTTAATGGTTGCTATCTTGTATAGGCTGGAGTTGATGGTATGAGAGGCTGCATTGGAATTGTGATCATTGAAAGTCAGGAAGATGACGGGATTAAGAAATGGCACGGGAAAGCTGGGATGGCTCAGCGGGTAAAGCACTCGCTTTGAAGCCCCAGGGACCAAGGATTGAATCCCAGCCCCTGCCCATGTGGACCCACATGCTGAACTGGTGTGTGCCCCCAGTTCAGTCCTTGCCGGGACCTATGTGGGTGACTCCGGGCCCAGTTCCTGCCCTGCGCAGCCCCGTGCCCACCTGTGGAGTGAAACTATATGGAAAACTAATGTTAATTGTGGAGACTGCTCTGGGCCCTCCCCCTTCTCTCTGTCTCTGTCTCTGTTTCTCTCTGTCAAAAATCAATAAAATAAATCTTTAAAAAAAAAAAAAAAAGAAGAAATGGCAGAAGCCAGGTGGCAGCACTGAATCGTCAGAGGCAAGACAGATCTAATTACCATAATGACAAAGGTCAACATATGTCATAGTTTGCCCAGAACAGTTTTTGCCTGTTGTCCTCATATAATTTTTTTTTTTTTTTACAGAGAGAGAGAGAGCGCGACAGACAGACAAAGACAAGAGAAGGTGTGAGGTCCACAGCAGTCTTCATAGTTGTATGTCATCAGTTTTCAACATAGTTTCCTTCCACACAGGAGGGCAGGGGCTGTGCAGGATGGGAATTGGTCTGGGGGCCTCCTGCATGGGAGGCATGCTCCCTCAAGCCAGGGGCTGAACCTGGGGGCAAGAACTGAACTGGGGGGCTCTCACAAGGGAAGCACACCCCAGTTCATCATATGGGTTCACACAGGACAGAATTTAATCCTTGGTCCCCGGGGCTGCAAAGCGAATGCTTAACCCGCTGAGCCAGCCCTGCTTCCCCAGTATAATTATTAATAGTGCCAGTTTCACCTTCAGAAGTGCCCAGGTTTTGACAATAAATCTTTGGTCACCCTAGTACTGGACAGAAATAGTGGCATGACAATCAGGATGCCCTGATCCACAGAGATCTAGGGTGATGTCTATTAGATCATAATGTTTCTAGAGTCAAAATAGAAGGGCAGTGGACTAGGATGTTACCTGATTTGTGAAGCAACAACAAAGATGATTTTTAAAAATGGGAGGTGGTGAGCAGTAGGCTGATGTCAGTTATTATAATAGGAAATTGAATTTCTCATTCACTTTCCAGAGCTGAGCCAGTTCACAGGCCCAGAAACAATTGGTTGAAGGAGAGGATAGTTGCCCCTGAGGAAGTACCCTGCAATGTCATCTCAAGTATACAGTTTTCCAGTCCTTCCCCAAGATACCTGTGATTTTTTTCCATGCTAACTGTCCACTGGAGAAAGGAGAACATTCAGACTTTTTGAGGGCCAGGGATAAAGTAAAATCTATGCAGGCTAGCTGATAAATGGAGTCTTGGTCCAAGTCTGTCTTTTTTTTTATTGTTATTATTAAATTTATTGGGGTGACATTGGTTGGTAACAATTATACAGTTTCTAGGTGTGCAATTCTACATTACATCATTTATGCCCAAGTTTTATAGTAGATACAGTGAGTCTACACGCCCATCTTGTGGTAATTTTCCTGGTCCTGAATGTGCAATTGGAATAAATATCCTTGGCACAAATAGAACTTTCACATTTGACCAAAGACTTGCAAAGTCAGGACCAATAATGCTAATAAGAGCCAAATGCAAGTCTCTGAAACTGCCACCACTCTTGTCAAAGAGAGTAAATCATAAGCAATACCATGTAAGAGAACTGCAGAGACTACTGCCGCCTTAAAGGACTGGGAGAACGCAGGGACAGCGCTCCCCATCTGCTCTGGGTTTCACTCTTGTTCTGTAAAATGATATGGATAATGGCAGATAATATTGGAGTACCTTAAATGTAAACAGGTGGTGGCCCCAATTGCACCTGCCATGCCAAATATGATAGCTTTATTGGAGCAAATCAACCTAGCCAGTGGTATTCAGTATCCAACTCTGGCTTAAATGTGTTTTGCTTAATTTCAATTAGTAGAAAGGATTGAAAATAGTTTGCTTTTATATGGCAAGGAGAAACTTACTATTTTGACCCAGACCTGTGTCAACATTCTTGCTTTCTGTCATAATGTATCTGCATATTGTTACTCATCTTGACATTTCACGGAACATCAATGGTCCACAAGATTAATGACAACACACTAATGGAATCTTGTGAGTAAGAAGTGGCAAGTAACCTGGATGATGCCCTTGTACTAAAAAGGAGAAGAAAAGTCCCATGGAGATTCAAGAGCTTACCATATTGGTAACATTTTCTGGAGAAATACTGGAATATCCCCTTCTAAAATGAAGACTGTATTGTTGCATCTCATACGTCCTGCCACAAGATAAAAAAAAAAAAAAAAGCACTGTGCTTAGTGGGTCTCCAAATTTTGGAGGAACATAATGTAATATAAAATATTGCTTTGGGGGAAGCCAGGATGGCTCAGCAGGTTTAAGCGCTTACCTTGCAGCCCCTGGGTCCAAGTATCGAATTCCAGTCCCAGTTCCAGCCTGTGCAAACCCATATGCTGAACTGGGGTGTGCTTCCCATGTAGAAGACCCCCATTTCAGTTCTCACCGGGGCAAAGTTTCCATGTGGGAGGACCCCGGTTCAGGCCCCAGCTCGAGGGGGCGTGCTGCCCATGAGGGAGGCCCTTGACCTGGTTCTCATCCTGCGCAGCCCCCACCCACCTGTGTGGAACAAAACCATGTTGAAAACTGGTGATGTACAACTATGGAGACTGCTCTGGACCCTCCCCCTTCTCTCTGTCTCTCTGTCAAAACCAATAAAATAAATCTTTAAAAAACGATTGTTTTGATCCATTTATTGCATGACTTAAAAGGCATCCACTTTTTTTTTAAGATGCTATAATTTTATTTCTTTTTCAACAAGTTTCTACCCACATGGACAGCTGAAACCTGAAATTTCACTATAGAATTTCCCACTACTGCAGTTGTCTTCAAAACTACCACTTGGCATAGCAAATATTCTTCCCTCCAATTTCTTCCCCATCTTTTCTTCGAGCTACAAAACCATTTCTTGTAATTTAGAGATGATACAGTATACTGTCCCACACGATAGCTGCTAGGCTTCCATTTTCTAAGAAACCCAGAGTGAGAGAGGCTCTGCAATAGGCCCAAGAGACGATGCAAGCCTCTAGCACTCAGGCCACGTGACCCAGTATCTACACTTGTCAGTCTTTCACATCTTTTTACAGATTTCTCCCTAAGTAGTTCATTTTTTCTAATGTTATTTGGGATGGTGTTTTTATTTCACTTTCTGGTTGTACACTGCTGGTATATAGAAACACAATTTATTTCACATAACATACACTGCAAATATGCAAACTCACTCAGTTGATTGGATGCCAGATATTGAATTCTTACCTTGTTAAGTATGTAATTTTGTGTTCCTATAAACATTTTGGAGATTTGTTCTGGAGTCCAATGAATTTAAATACAAGAATACAAATACTTTGATCCTTTTATGATTTGATCCACAGGTTCAGAGTCGTGCTCAATGGCATTGTTAATTACTGAGACTTCCTGAAGTTATTACCCATTGCCCTCTGAATTATGCTTTTTTCCAGTCTGCCTGTTGGGAACAAGCAGTATTGCCAGCCCTTCGTGAGTGCCAGGCACTGTTCTTTAATGCTTTTATTTATTTTTCTCCTAATCTTGGATGATTTCCTCACATAATGAACTGATGAGTATGATGCTGTTGAACACCTGAGGGGGATTCTGCAGATGTCAGGGTTGCTTCTCTGTGAAGCTCTCTTGTCTCTAGTACTATGGTCTGCAAATCAGCTGTCTTGGTCTACTGAGACACTCAGCTTCATCTCAATGCAGCGTGTCCACCAGGATTGGCCACCAGTTCCCCTCTGGTGCTATGAAGTAGAAATGTTGGGTAGAAAGTCAGTCATGAGTGACAGGAGGGGCAGAAGGTAATATGATCAGCACTTGGCACCACCCAGGTCGAAACCCCAGCAGCTAATTTTGTGATTAGAACATCCTGATAAAAAGGAAGTAAAATCCAAGCAGAATTTCCTTGTTTTTGATGCCTTTGCAGAATGTTAAATCTTGTCCTTGGCTTAACCTTAGTCTCAATATAATATAATTACAATATATTAACATTGCATTTGACTCCACCCCCATAGGTTTTCTGTGTGCATAAGGGCATGCACAGAAAGAAAACAGTCATATGACCGACACATGTCAATCAAATGACCTAGGTCTATATGTCACACTTGCAGGGCTGGCTCTGGGCCAGGAATAAAACCCAAACCCCAAACCCATTGGTGCCTTTGCCTATCTTGGCTTGGACTGTTACTTTCTTGAAGTGTATTTCAATAAAGCTTTTCTTTTACCTTCCTTTGTTTTGCTGATTTGTAATTCTTTACTGCTTGAACAGAAAGAACCGAGCGCCTTTGCCTCCTCAGTATGCTAACAGGAACTCAGGGAAATAAGCTGGCCGGGGCAATCATAAAGCTCACCTCACCTCTATTCTGTCTCTCAGGGGTTGCTGTTTTTCATTGCTTAATGCCATTGAAAACCATTGGTTTATATATTTTTGTCTGTATTATATTTCTATTTGTTTTCAGTGAGAGAGTATATTTAGGTCCTGTTACTTTATTTTGGATAGAAATAAAAGTCTTAGAAATGAATATTAAGAGTACCTTTATTACATTTTATTTGAAATTTAGAAGTGTTTTGTACCTTAAGGATTTTCATCTTTAAACTGAGGGCATCTGGGGAAGCCGGAATGGCTTATCGGGTTAAATGCTCACTTTGCAACCCCAGGGACTGAGGATTGAATCCCAGCCCAGGCCCATAAGGACCCATATGCTGAACAGGGGTGTGCCTCCCATGCAGAAGGCCCCCAGCCCAGTTCCCGCCCTGAGCAGCCCCTGCCCACTTGAGTGGAACTGAACTATGTCGAAAAACTGACGATATACAACTATGGAGACTGCTGCTCTGAACTGTCCCCCTTCTCTCTGTTTCTCTCTGTCTCTGTCTCTGTCTCTTTCTCCCTGTCTCTGTCAAGAACAATAAAATAAACCTTAGGGAAAAAAAAAAGTGGTGGCATCTGCTACTTTCCCAACATCGAAATTCTTTTTGTCTTTGTAACAGAATACTGACTAAAGACAGAGCTAGCTAAAAGATACAGTTTTTCTCCTGTATATCTAGGTGGCATAAGCCATTTAACAAACAAATTCTGTTCCTACAACTAGGCTGTAAAGCGAATTGGTCGATAAGCAAGGAATTAAAGGCAGATTTTTTATGGTGTGTATTGACGCTATAAGGTATGTATTTTTCAATAGATGTCACATGGCACCTCAATTAAATATATAGTCTTGCCTGAGTTGCAACTGCTTCATAGAGTGAATACGAACCAACTGCGGGAATGAAGACAAAGTCAGAAAAGGGATTCCCAAGACTCACACTGACCGAGAAAGGGGATTTACTGAGCTGGAGAACTGGCCATAAGTCTGAGCGGTGAACAGGTAGGTCATTAACTGAGGAGTGGCTGTATTTGACTAAGTGCTACTCTACTTATAAAGTTGTAAACAGTAATGTGTTGAATCTATGAGATTCTGCTCAGATTACTTCTTTTCCCCATCCTTCTGCTTAGAATGAAATGACTGGAGCTCTTATAGCTATTTTGGTTCACAATGAAAATTTGCATAACTTCAATGACTGATCATTAAAGTGTAAATGGCCTGGTTTTTGATTCTGGGAAGCCACCATAGCAACTTGAGTATGAAATTCTTATTGTATAAAAGACAGTTAACTTCTTTGTTTTATAAGCCACTGTCATTTAGAAGTTGTCTTTATACACACTGAATCTTCTATCTCATATATCTAGTTTACCAAATAGCTAGAAACCTAAACCAATACCTAGTGATAAAACTTGCAACAAAGAAAAATTTGAGGTTGGGGAAATGTACTTGGGGTGATTAAGGTTCACCATTTGGTATAATTTTTCCACTTTCCTACAATATTTTACACTCAGTGCTTTCACACTCTTTATCTCCCCATTTTCAGAATTTGCTTTCAAGAAAAGATTTGGGGAAGCCAGGATGGTTCAGCGGGTTAAACACTCGCTTTGCAGCCCCGGGGATCAAGGGTTGAATCCCGGGCCGGCCCCGCCTGTGCCGAATCACGTGCTGAACTGAAGTGTACTTTCCATGTGGAAGGCTCCCAGTTCGGTTCTTGTTCCCTTGGGTGGGCCCCTGGCTCAAGGGGTATGCCTCCCATGCAGGAGGCCCCCTGCTTAGTTCCCACCCTGCGCGGCCCCCACCCACCTGTGTGGAAGGAAACCATGTTGAAGACTAATGACATACAACTATGGAGAATGTTCTGGACCCTCCCCCTTCTCTCTGTCTCTCTCTGTCTCTCTGTTTCTGTCAAAACAATAAAAAAAAAAAAATCTTAAAAAAAAAAGAAAGAAAAGATCCAGAAATATTTTGCTATGGTTCTTTTCATGTGGAAAAAAAAAAAAGACCAGGCTCAGTACTTTTATCTAAAGATATTAAGTTTTATTAGTGGGTTTTTTTAGTAAGTAGGAAGAGTTGTTTTGTTTTGTTTTTTTAATTATCAGGGTTATTTTGTGGGGTTGAGGTGGGAGAGGGAGGGCCTCTTGCAATTCTATCTGTACGGGATCCCGCACTCAAGTGAGAAAGACAAATGATGGATTCAGCTAATAAGTAGATTTTTTTTTTAATTGCTTGTTTCCATTTTGACTTTTTTTCTGGAGTTTATATATATATATTTAATTGCTAAAATTATTGGGGTGATAGTGATTTGATTGATAACAATTACATTGCTTCCAGGTGTACAATTCTATATTACATTGTCTATACATCGCATTATGTGCTCACCACCCAGAATCAGCTCACTTTCCATCACTGTGTGTTTGATTCCCCCTCCCTAGTCCCCCCACCCACCCACCTCCCCCCTTACCCTCAGGTAACCACTATTGACTGTGTCCATGAGTTTTTGTTTTTTGTTACTTTCAGTTTTATATTCTCCCTATGAGTGAGGTCATATGTTTCTTGATTCATTCTGACTTATTTCGCTTAATAAGATGTTTTCAAGGTCCATCCATGTTGTCACAAATTGCTGTATTTCATCCTTTCTAATTGCTGAGTAGTATTCTCTTGTGTAAATGTACCACAACTTCTTTATCCAGTCAACTATCAAAGGACACTTTGGTTGTTCCCATGACTTGGCCACTGTGAACAGTGCTGTGATGAACATTGGGGTACATGTATCTTTGCGAATTAACGTTTTCAGGTTTTTTTGTGTAGGTACCCGAGAGAGGGATTTCTGGGTCATATGGCAATTCCATTCCTAGTATTTTGAGGAGTCTCCCCACTGCCTTCCACCGTGGTTGTACCAACTTATGTTCCCACCAGCAGCGTATGAGGGTTCCTTTTTGTCCACAGCCTCTTCAGCACTTGTTGTTCCTTGTCCTGTCAATTATAGCCATTCTAACAGATGTGAAGTGGTATCTCATTGTGGTTTTAATTTGCCTTTCTCTAATTGCTAATGATGTTGAGAATTTTTTCATGTATCTGTTGGCTGTTTGTATGTCTTCAGGAGAGAAGTGCCTGTTAAGGTCTTTTGCCCATTTTTTAATTGGATTGTTTGCTTTTTTGTTGTTGAGTTGTATGAGCTGTATGAGTGAGTTCTTTATGTATTTTAGATATTAGTCCCTTATCAGAGGCATTGTTTGCAAATATTTTCTCCCATTCCATTGGTTTCCCTTTTACTTTGTTGATGGTGTCCTTTGCTTTGTAGAAGCTTTTTAGTTTGATATAGTCCTATTTATTTATTTATTTATTTATTTGTTTTTTAAATTTTTTTTTTAAAGATTTATTTTTTTATTCATTTATTTTTGCTTTTACTTTCCTTGCCTTTGGGGTCAAGTTCATAAAGTGCTCTCTGAGCCCAAGGTCTATAAGTTTAGTACCAATGCTTTCTTCTATGAACTTTATTGTTTTGGATCTTATGTGAAGGTCTTTAATCCACTTTGAGTTAATTTTGGAATATGGTGACAGTTTACAGTCCAGATTCATTCTTGTGCATGTGTTTTTCCAATTTTCCCAGCACCATTTACTGAAGAGGCTTTCTTTCCTCCATTGTATATATTTTTTGCTACTTCCTCAAAGATTATCTGTCCATATATTTGTGGGTTTATTTCTGGCTTTCCAATTCTGTTCCTTTGGTCTATAATATCTGTTTCTCTGCCAAATACCAAGCTGTTTTGATTACTGATGCTTTGATTATAGATTGAAGTCAGATAGTATGATGCCACCAGTCTTATTCTTTTTTCAGAGGATTGCTTTAGTGATTCAGGGCCTTTTGTGGTTCCATATGACTCTGATAATTTTTTTACCTATTTCTTGAAAGAATGTCTGTAGGATTTTGATGGGAATTGCATTAAATCTGTATATTGCTTTGGGTAATATGGCCATTTTAACTATGTTGATTCTTCCAGTCCATGAACATGGTTTATACTTCCATTTCTTTGTATCTTCTTCAATTTCTTTTAATAGTGTCTCAGAGTTTTTCATGTAGAAGACCTTCACGTTCTTTGTTAAGTTTATTCCTAAGTATCTTACTCTTTTTGTTTTGGTTGCAAATGGTATTGTTCTCATTTCTTTTTCGGAAGTTTTGTTGTTTGTATATAAAAAATGCTATGGATTTTTGTACATCGATTTTGTATCCGGCAACTTTACTGTGTTCATTTATTATTTCTAATGGTTTTCTAGTGAAGTCTTTAGGGCTTTCTATATAAAGGATCATGTCATCTGCAAAAAGTGACAGTTTAACTTCTTCATTCTCAATTTGGATGCCTTTTATTTCTTTTTTCCTGCCTAACGACTCTGGCTAGAACTTCCAGCACTATGTTGAATAGCAGTGGTGACAGGGGACATCCCTGTCTCATTCCTGATTGTAGGAGAAAAGTTTCAGTTTTTCCCCATTCAGTATGACATTCGCTGAGGGTTTGTCATATATGTCCTTTATTATGTTGAGGTACTTTCCTTCTATACCCATTTTAGTGTTTCGAGCATACATGAATGCTGTATCTTGTTGAATGCTTATTCTGCATCAATTGATACAGTTATGTCCTTTATTATGTTGAGGTACTTTCCTTCTATACCCATTTTAGTGTTTCGAGCATACATGAATGCTGTATCTTGTTGAATGCTTATTCTGCATCAATTGATACAGTCATATGGTATTTATCTTTTATTTTGTTTATGTGGTGTATCACATTGACCATTTTGTGTATGTTGAACCATCCTTGTGCCCCTGGGGTGAATTCCACTTGACCATGATGTATAATCTTTTAAATGCACTATTGTACTCTATTTGTTAGTATTTTGTTTATGATATTTGCATCAGTGTTCATCAGAGATGTTGGTCTATAGTTTTCTGTTTGTTTGTTTGCTTGTTTGTTTTTGTGGCATCCTTGCCAGCCTTTGATATTAGGGTAATGTTGGCCTCATAGAATGAATTGAGAAGTATTGCCTCTTCAATTTTTTGGAAAAGTTTGAGGAGGATGAGTGTTAATTCCTTTTTGAATGCCTGGTAAAACTCGTTAGTGAGGCCATCTTGTCCTGGACTCTTGCTTTGGGGAGGTTTGAATGATTGTTTCAATTTCCTTATTGGTGATTGGTTTGTTTAAATTATCCAGTTCTTCTTGATTCAGTCTAGGTAGACCAAATGTTTCTGAGAGCTTGTCCATTTCTTTGAGGTTGCAATGTTTGGTGGCATATAGTTCTTCATAGTATTTTTGTATGATCCTTTCTATTTCTGTGATATCCATTTAATTTCCCCTTTTTCATTTCTAATTCTGATTATTTGTGTGTTTTCTCTTTTTCTCTTGGTGAGACTAACCAGGGGTTTGTCAATTTTATTAATTATTTTCAAAGAACCAACTCTTTGTTCTATTAATTTTTCTATAGTTTTTTTTATTCTCTATTTTATTTAGTTCTGCTTTAATTTTTATGATTTCCTTTCTACTGCTGGCTTGCGTGTTTTTCTTGGTTTGTTTTTTCTTCTTTTTCTAGTTCTTAAAGATGTGATATTAGGTTGTTTACTTGTAATTTTTCTTGTGTCTTGAGAAAGGCATTTAGTGGTATAAATTTCACTATTATTACCGCTTTTGCTGCATTCCAGTAATTTTGGTATGTTGTGTTTTCATTGCCATTTGTTTCTATGTATTTTTAATCTCTTCCTTTATTTCTTCTTTGATCCAGTCATTTTTTAATAACATGTTGTTTAATCTCCATGTATATGTTGTTTTCCCTGGTTTCTTTTTGTAGTTGATCTCCAATTTTAAAGCTTTGTGATCTGAGAGTACACTTGGTATGATTTCAATCTTCTTAAATTTGCTGAGGCTAGTGTGTCCCAGCATATGGCCTGTCCTTGAAAACATTCCATGTGCACTGGAAAAGAATGTATAGTCCTGTGTTTTATCATGAAGTGTCCTGTAAATGT
>PVKE010015362.1:0-33582 GCA_004027555.1 Craseonycteris thonglongyai
ATGATTCCTTGGTTAGAGACATGCAAACTCAGTCTTCCCATTAATGTTAAGGCAACAAAGTAAATTCTAAATCTGTCTTTATCTGTAGCTACTTTGAATTAATAAATATTGTTAATAATTATCCATGTTCTTTTAATTCCCCTGGATGTGAGTTTTTTGGCCCTTTAAATAATTATTGTTGTTGTTTTTTACGTAGGTAAATAAGCCGTATATCTATATTTCAGTATGAGGTGTACTCAGCGAGCTACTGATAGATTAGCAAAAAGTAAGTCATATTATTCTTTCATGATAAATTTTCCTGGCCCCCCAAAAAACACTAAAGTGAAATATTGAAATCAAATTATCAGCCATAGTGTGCATTTTTATAACAACTTTTTCATATTTACAAACAAATAGTACAACAACTTATACATTGCAGTTGATAAAAAAATTAAATTGCATTTTAAGTAAGTAAAAATCTATCTTGAAAAAGTGTCGGAAAATTGAATTTTTTAGGTACCGCACGTACGGAATGCTGCTATCAAAAGTTGGGTCTGGAAATTTATTTTCTTCATGAGCCTATATCTCAAAAACTTAATAAGTGATTTAAAAAATAAAAAATAGTTTTGAACATATATTTTACTTATCTACCCATACCTCGCTGGAATGCACCTTATACTGAAACAGTGTATAAACATAGTATGCATTTCACACCCCTTCTTCCCTCTTAGACTATGCCTATGACAACAAGTTGACCGCGACACACTTTTAAGATAAAAAGTAGATCTTATATATAGAAAAGTTGGCCACCCCTGCTCTAAGTGATCATTAAATGAGTGAAAAAATAAAATCCCCCTAATACTTTGTCTGGCACATAGTGGGAGTTCCACACTTAGTTCCCGTCTTAGTCTTCAGTAAGACAATGTGGGATTCTACTATTATTTGAACAATTCTCTGAGGATGGAGATTTTGTGATTCATCCTCTGATTGTAGCTCCTATTATTGTTTAATTTTTAAATATAGAGTTTTATCCTATCCCATGTAAAAAGGAGCATAATGTAAGAGAAACAGTTGTTCTATGCTAGGTGAGTCAGTGTTTATTTTCTCTTATTTGGCATGTATAGAAAGTTATAGGCTTACTGTGCATTAGAACGTCTATTTACTCTATTTACCAGGGTGTGTGTGAATAAAAACAGGGAACAGGGGGAGGAAAAGAAATTTAACATTTAAAACCAAGTCTGGAGGTTCTAGTTCAAGAAGACCCTGATCTCACCTCTTCCTGTAGACACACAGAATCTACAGATACATGTGGAATCATGTCCTCTAAGAAAAAACAAATGAACCTGTGAACTAGCTGAGTGACTCCTGTACACCAGACAAATGAGAAAAACCCACATTGAAGTGGTCTGAGGAGGCTGAGACACAGTCTCTCCATAAATCCTACCCCTGGAGCATGAGCCTTCATCAGGAGGAAGCTCAAAGCTCAAAGCATCTCCCTGAAGAGCTAAGGGTTTGAGCCTCATGTAAGGCACCTCAACATTTAAGACATGCATCTGAGAGATGAGCTCCAAAAACATGCAGCTTTGACAGCTAACTGAGCTTGTGTCCATGTGACCCATAAGGTAGAGCAAATAGCGAGAACCTGCTAAAAGGGCTTATACTCAAACCCACCCTCCTCAGGGTCCAGCACAGAGACAGTCATTTGAAAAGCACTCAGTTTGTGAAAGAGGCTTATTTTCTTATCTTAAAGCACTGGCCTGAGGCGTAGGCATCTAGTTTAACACATCTGGGAGCATGCTGGGATATTCTCCAGAAGGTAGGCTGGTAGGCACCAGCTTTTGCACCCCCTCTGCTGTGTACCAGCTCACTGGTAACTCATGGAGAGAAGCTTGTGCCCTCCTCTGGCAACCGGATTTTTAAGCCTGCCACCCTTGATCACCTGGTTTTGATGGCCAGGAGGACTAATGACCCTGGATCTCAAGGGACAATTGGAGAGATGATTCTCAGTTGGCTACCACACCCAAGGCATTGTAGATAGCGGACTGAAACACACCCTCGTCTTTCTGGGGGAGAGGTTTATTTTCTGGTTTGGCCCATATCTAGTGACATATTGAGGTGTACTCTAGAGACAGGAGTGGGTGGGCGGCATCATGGCACTGTCCCTCTGCCTCTCTCCAGCTCATCTGGACTGGACATCAAGGAAAAGCTCGTCCCTTCCTCTGGCAGGCTGCCACCAGGGGACACCTCAAGATGGCCTGCCTCTACTTACCAAAGAAGCTGACTCTTGTGAGTCCCACAGGTTTGGAACCAAAATGGAGAAAGAGTTCTTAACCAGCTACCACTTCAAGGGCACAGCCAAGAGCAACAGACCCCAGATCCTAGTTTTTCAGGGAAGGAGGCCTGCTAGCTTAGCTTCATTGCAATGGCCTGAGAGGCAGGCTTCCACTTAAACACCCTTCTAAGGGCCACTATAATCCTCTTCAGAGACCTGGGAGGGTGGTGTGTGCTTGGCACTCTCCCATGGCTATACTCCAGAGAACTTGTATCTCCAGGAAGGGAGATTTTAGGTGTGTCTCCATCCCTGGTGTCTGCGTCTGGTAGCACAGTTTTTGTGACAGTAGCCGAGGACGAACCCTTTGATTATCTTGCACTGGTGGCCAGTAGCACTTACATTCCTGGGTCCCAGGGGACTAGAACAAACAGATAGATAATTCTTGGCAGGCTCCAACCCCAGGGCGTTGCAGATTGAAATACGCCCTCAGTCTTTCTGTGAAAGAGGCCGTTTGCATGTCCTGGAGCTCAGGCCTGAGGTGCAGGTTTTTAGTTTGGCCCACATCCAGGACACCACCTAAGTAAACTCCAGCGGCAGCGGCCAGTGAACGCCATCTCTGCATTCCCTAGTAAGGAGACTGAACCGGTAATCAGAAATCTCCCGACAAAAAAATGGCCTGTACTAGAGGGCTTCACAAGTGAATTCCACCTAATGTCTTAACAATTGATACTAATTCTTCTCAAGGTTCCCAAAAAATAGAAGAAAGAGCTCATTTTACAAAGCCATCATTACCCTGAGGCCAAAACCAGAGAAGGACACTACAAGAGAAGAAAATTGCAGGCCAATATCTCTGATGACCATAATGTGGTGCACACATAATGCAATATACAGAAGATGTATTATAGAATTGTACACTTGAAACATAGAATTTTGCTTACTGATGTTACCTCATTAAGTTTAATTTAAAAATCAACAAAATATTAGTAAACTAAATACAGGAATACATTAAAAGGATTATACAACATGAACAAGTGAGATTTTTTTCCCCCAGGGATATAAGAATGATTGATTTGTGAATGTTGAACCAATATAATATACCATGTTAACAAACTAAAGGATAAAAATTATATGATGATCTCAATCTATGTATGTAGAAAAGGCATTTGAGAAATTCAACATCTATTTATAAAAACAATTCTCAACAAAATGAGTATATAGGGAATGTATCTCAACACAATAAAGGTCACATATGCCAAACCTATAGAACTTCATACTCAAAGATGAAAAATTTACATCTTTCTTCCACGATCAGGAACAAGACAGAAATACTTGTCATTTTTATTCAACATAGTATTAGACATCCTAGACGAAGAAATTAGGCAAGAAAACAACATAAATGACATCCAAATTGAAAAGAAGTAATACTGTCCTTATTTACAGATAACATGATACTATATAGAGAGAACCATAAAGATTCCACCAAAAGAATTTTAGAGTTAATAGATGAATTCAGTAAAGTAGCAGGATACAAAATTAATATTTAGAAATCAGTTCTTTTTATATATCAGTAATAAACTATCAAAAAGAGAAAATAAGGGGAAGCTGGAATGGCTCAGTGGGTTGAGCGCTCACTTTGCAGCGCTGGGGACCGAGGATCGAATCCCGGCCCCGGCCCGAGCGGAACCATATGCTGAACTGGGAGCTCCCCCAGTTCAGTTCTCTCTCTGTCTCTGTATCTCTCTCTCTCTCTCTCTCTCTCTCTCTCTCTCTCTCTCTCTGTCAAAAATAAATAAATAAATAAATAAGAAATGTTAGAGGTAAAATGTTCTAAAATCCTTGTCTTATGCAGAAAATGAGTAAATATTAACTTACAAATTTTAAAACAGAATATTGATTGTACAAATCAACTAAAATTGGAGAATAAAAATGAAATGATTAAAGATGTAGTTAATCAATACAAAATAAAGTAAAAAGAAGAAAAAATTAAAATGCAGGGAAAGCCAGGATGGCTCAGTGGGTTAAGTGCTCACTTTGAAGTCCCAAGGACCGAGGATCGAATCCTGGCTCTGGCCCAGGCGGACCCACATGCTGAACTGGGGTGTGCCCCCAGTTCAGTTCTTGTCGGGTCCTATGTGGGAGGCTCCTGGCCCAATTCCTGCCCTGCGCAGTCCTGTGCCCACCTGTGGAGTAAAACTATATGGAAAACTAATGTCAACTATGGAGACTGCTCTGGGCCCTCCCCCTTCTCTCTGTCTCTCTCTGTCGCTGTTTCTCTCTGTCAAAAATCAATAAAATAAATCTTTAAAATGCAACAGTGGATAAAATAAAAGGCACAAAACAAAAATGTTTTCAGTCATATAAAATATGTAATATATTTAAAATACTTAAAGATTATTAGTTTAAAACAGGACTAAACAATAAAAATGTATACATCAGAATGCCAGGAAAATTCAACAGATTGAGAGCTTGCCTTGTAACCATGAGGTCCTAGAATCGAATCCCGGCCCTGGCCCGTGCAAGCCCATATGTTGAAGTGTGTTGCAACTGGTAACTGCTGAGCTCTGTGGTGATTGTTTTTGCCTCCCATGCAGGAGGCCTCAGGTCGGTTCCTGCCCCTCGTAGGCCCACACCCACCTGTATGGAATGAAGTGAAACTATGTTGAAACCACTGATGTACAACTATGGAGACTGCACTATGCCCTCTTCTCTTCTCCCTCTATCTCTTTGTCTCTCTGTCTCTGTCTTTCTCTCACTTCCTCTTAAAAAAATAAAAGAAATCTTTAAAAACGTATATGGTATTTATAAAGGTAAATCTCTAAGGGTTCAAAGTTGTTAAATGTAAAAATGTTGACGTATACACGTAATGACCCAGTGAAGCCTTTCCAAGCTGTGCATATATCAGACAAAATAGCATTTAAGACAAAACCAATGTAAAATGATAGTTCATCTTAGCAAAAATACACTACATTTCTGAACTTTAGAAGTAACAGAAAGGAAAACATGATGCAAAAATTGATAGACATATATAAGAACCTGAAAAATAAAATAAATAAAAATATATTTAAAAAAAACAAAAGGGGAAGCTGGGATGGCTCAGTGGGTTGAGCGCTCACTTTGCAGCGCCGGGGACCAGGGATCGAATCCTGGCCCTGGCACCGGCCCGTGCGGAACCATATGCTGAACTGGGAGCTCCCCCAGTTCAGTTCTCTCTCTGTCTCTGTATCTCTATCTCTCTCTCTCCCCCTCTGTCAAAAATAAATAAAATAAAAATATATTAAAAAAAAAAGAACCTGATAAATTCATAATCACAGTGGAATATTATAACACACATTTTTCAGTAATTGATGGATAAAGGAAAGTAAAAAATTCAGATATAAAGAATATTTGAATAAAACAAACATTGTTTAATACAAATACAGAGAATTTCTATACTATACAGATAGCAAATAAATAATTCTTTCAAGAACATATAAAACATTTATAAAAACTGTTCACAAACATAGCCATAAAGAAAGCCTTAACAAATATGTGTGACCATAATGCAAGGAAGTTGGAACTAATAAGAAAATAGTACTAATAAAACCCAACAAAATCCACCCATACATTTGAAACTGAAGAAGTGCATTCCTAAGTAAATCATGAGTTAAAGAGCTGTTGTATGGAAAATCAAAAAATACATATTTTTGAACTGAATGATACCAAAATACGGTGTGCCATAATTAATGAAACACACCTAAATTGATACTTAGCCATAAAAGAAAAGAAGAAAATCTCAATGAGCTAACACCTAAATTAAAAAGTTAGGAAAAGAACCCAAGGGGTTAGAATTAAAAGAAGGAACAATACACAGCTGTAGAAAAAGAGAACAAACTATCACTACTCACAATATAGATGAATCTCATAATGTTGTTAGAAAGAAATTGGGCATGAAAGATTATATATTGTATATTGCCATTTCATGAAGTCCAAAAGCAGAGAAAACTAATCAATGGTGATAAAAATTATAGAAGTTTTCTCTGAGAATATTAATTCAGAAGGGGCACAATGGAACTGAACTGAATGGAATGTCCTATATCTTAACTTGGATGGTGGTTTTACAGATGCATTCATCTATAAAAAGCTGTATATTTAAGATTTGTGGACTTTACAGTGTATATGTAATACCTCAACCAAACATTAAAAGTAATCAAAAAGAAGATGAGTATGTAATAGAGACAGGAAAGCCAAAAATTATGTTTTCTAAATTGACAAATGAAAAGTACAAGCACCCATGTGGACTGATCAAGTAAAATGAGAGAAAAAGAATGAACAATTTTAAGAAAAAACAAAACAAAAACAAAAAACAAAAATAAAAAACATGTGGAGGACACAACCTAGATGATGTAGAGATTTACAGGATAAATGCATATAAAGAATAATGTTATAGCAGTACACTTGGGAACATAAAATTAATTTCTACAAAAAAACAAAAACAAAAACAATAACCAGAACTGAGTGACAAAATAGAAAATCTGAACAATTGTATATTTTAGAGTTCTGCTCAAAGCTAATTTTGAACAAACACTAAATTTTCAAATATTAAGATAAACATTTAACAAAAGCTAAGGTCAAAGCTTAACACAGTGCTTTTTGTAGGATAAAGTACTAAATCTGAAATTTATTTGACATATTTGTTTATAATAGCAATTGTTTTAAATATTTCTAGGAAATTATGGAAGTGTAAAGTTATGCTGCAAGAATGATCATTCTTTTTCATTCTTTTCAGTGTCAGCCACTATATTTTTCCTGTAGCCATGTTATTATATAATTCTAATATCAAATTTGTTTTTTATCTAACTGGTATATTTAGGACTACAAACTTCTTTATGGATGGCTGAATAAAACAAAGAAAAATGCTTTTCATAAAATATTTTCCAGTACTAAACGTGTATGTGGTATTCAAGACTTGGATACTCAAAAATAACCCCCCACACCAAAAAAACCAAAACAACCTTTCTGTGTTTTTAGCTACTAAATACCAATGATGCTAAATACCAGTTGGTAACTATTAGATACCAATGAATCCATACTGTTGTTTTCAAAGCATTTTTAAAAATATTTTTTAGCCTTCATAAACTAAAATCTCTAAAAATCATCTTATTATCAAGTTCATTTTCTTTAAGTTTATTTAGCAAGAAGAAAATATCTCTAGCATTCTACTTCATATTCTTTACACATATTTTCGTGTGCATTTAAGATGACTTATGAATTAAAGCTTATATAATGTTTAAGTTTTCTTCATCATGACATTTCTAGCTGGTAACATTGATATTCTATTTATAATCCATTTGCTCATAATAAGAATTATAGCAGGAAGCCAGGATGGCTCAGTGGGTTAAGTGCTCACTTTGCAGTGCCGGGGACCGAGGATCGAATCCCATCCCTGACCCGTGCAGACCCATATGCTGAACTAGGGAGTTTCCCCAGTTCAGTTCTCTCTCTGTCTCTGTATCTCTCTCTCTCTCTCTGTCAAAAACAATATAAATAAATAAATAAAAGAATTATAGCAAAATAACTTTTCAAATTTAGGATTATAATATTATCAATAATATAATCTGACATCTACTATTCTCAATGTTATTAATACTTACATTTTTAAAGCATAGTTGGGGGGAAACCGGGATGGCTCAGTGGGTTAAGTGCTCACTTTGCAGCACCAGGGACCGAGGATCAAATCCCGGCCCCAGCCCATGTGGACCCATATGCTGAACTGGGGAGTTCCCCCAGTTCAGTTCTATCTCTCTCTGTATCTCTCTCTCTCTCTCTCTGTCTGTCAAAAACAATAAAAAATATATTTAAAAAAAACAAACATTTAAAAGCATAGTAGGCCAAAAATGATAAAATATTTATCTTAATCTGGTAGCTAATGTCTTTTAATATATTCAGAGCTAATTTATTAACTCTTTGAAAATTTATATCAATTGTCTGTAAATATTAAAACAAGTTTTATATTCATCAATTTTTGTAGCATTTCATCTTAAGAGTAAATATACACTTTTACTTCAACAGACCGAATTTCTTCACTTCTTTATGAATTCACAGAGAAATTTCTCTTGTGTCCTTGAATTTTATTCCAAACTACCTCCAAAATGTTTATCTACATGAAGATTTTAATACTAAATATGAATATCTGATTTGTTATAGTGAGATAGTGTTACACTCATTGATGTCATAGAAATCATATATGACCACAAGATCATTGATCACAAACAAATTCTGGTTTGCAGAAATCTCCTCAAAGTGGCATTTGGCTATTCAGGTTTCCAAAAGTTGAGGGAAAAGTGAAGCTAGCTTGTGGCTTTAACGGAATACTGTGACTGAAGTCAAATTTAACATATATTTAAATGATGATTAAAATTAAATTAATGGTTTAAAAACAAAGAAAAAAAAACTTCAAACAAAGAAAGCACTGATCCAGATTTTTTTTGAGATGTCTACCTAATAATAAAGGAACAAATAATCTTTTAAATATATACAATTACAGAATAGAGAAAAAAGAGGAAAATTTTCCATGTATTTTATGAAGCTAGAATAAAATTGATTTAAAACCTGAATAAAACAGTACCTAAAGGGACAATTACAGGCTAAAATCACTTATGATATTAGATGTAAAACTAATGAAAATATTAGCACACCATATTCTATTATATAGAAATACATCATGACAGAGTTTGATATATGAAAGAATATATGGGTAATATAAGAAAATCATTCAAGATAATTAATGAATAAAACATTAAAGCAGAATAAAAATTGATAATTTCAATTAATGTCACAAAAGACTAATAAAGTATATCATTTACGATTTTAAAAACTTGGCAAATTATTGTTTTAAATGTTAAAGAATTCTTTTAATATTTGAAACAAGACCAGGGTGCTAGGTATTCACACTATTTAACATTGTTATCCAAGTCTTGGACAATGCAAAAATAAAGAGAAATATATACAGATAAAAGTATTAGAAAGGGAAGGAAACATTATTCACAGATAATTCAAATGTCAACACAGAAACCCTAAAAGAACCAATCAAACATTTTAATTTTTTAAAATAAAAAGTTATATGTTGCAAACACCTTGGATACTAAATTTTATTTCTATTCACAAATTGCAAAGAATGAAAAGTGCAATTTATAAAATAGTGACTATTTATAAAGAAAAAAATATAAACTACCTACAAATAAATATTGCAAAGCATGTCCTATATGGAGAAAAATATAAACTTTATTAAAAAAGAATTCTAAAAATTAGGAGAGATATCACATTCTAATATTACACACTTAATATTGGGAAGATGTCAATTTCCCCCAAATTGATCTATGAATTCAATTTAATCCCAATCAAAATGCCAACAGGTGTGTGTGCGTGTGTATGTGTGTGTGTGTGACATAGAGGCAGAGGCAGAAGGAACACAAGAGGAGGGGAGGAAGAGAGAGACTGACTCTTAGAAATATTTGAGAACCAATCCAAAATTTATAAGAAATTGTAAAGGGACAAAAATAGCACATTGCTCCTTAAAATGACTTCATAGGGGGATGTGTATTAGTGGGTATCCAACAAAGTCCCCTATAAAGTCATTTTCAGGAGTAATGTGCACTTTTTATATTATTTCAAACAACATAGTACTTTAATAAGGATATACCAATTAAACAGAATAAAAAATCGTGGAAGGTAATTGAAATGTAAGTATTTGACTTATGTCAGAATTAGTATTGCAAAGAAGTGGAGGATATATGAATTTTTTTAATAAATGGCATTGGGAGAATTGGTTATCCATATAGAAAAAAATTAGTCCTTATATTATCCATAATTAAAAAATCACCTTCAGTGAATGAAAGCTTAAATTCTGAAGACACAACTATGAAAATTTTAGAATATATTTCTGTTTTGGAGGTAGGGAATGTTTTCTTAAGCAAAACACAAAAAAATGCTCAATGAAAGGGAAACCTTGCTGTTTTCAACAATATAAAAATTGAGAATTTCTGGTTCATCAAATTATGCTGCTAAAAAGTGAATACACTTGGAGGAAACATTTATAGCATGCTAACAATCCAACTATTCCAATCTAGAACATTTAAAAACCTCAAGTAAATAATTAAGAAAAAGGCAATCCAAGAACAGGCAAAAGACTTGGACAGACACTTTTCTAAAGACAAAAGGTAAAAAGCCTTTAAGCCTACTTATAAAAAGATTAACAAATTCATAAGTAACTACAAAAAATGTTGGTTTTGATGTAATTACAGAACAATTTTTATATACTGCTGGTGAGAATATAAATGGTACAAACATTTTCAAAGACAATTTGACAGTATCTATTGGAATTGAAAATGACTCTCAATCTATGACTCAGAAATTAGATTCCTAGATGTATGTCCTAGAGAAACTTTTGTGAATGTCCATTATCAGGACACAGGTGTCACAAACATTCTCTGCAGCATGATTTGTAATAGGAAAAATAATTGGAAAATGGTTCAAATACTGTGTCATATTTATATAATAGAATACTATAGCAATGACACTATGGGCAACAAGATAAACAATTCAGTAGAATAATGATGAACAATGAACAGTAAATCACAAATACAATGCACAAGATACAATATGCATTTATAGTTATCTGAACTTCAAAAATATGCAACAGTAAGTAATACCCTGACTATGTTAGTGGTAAGCTGTGGTAAATTATACAAAATTCATAAGTTAGTACAAAGAAACAGGAAGAATATTTACTTCTGTGCTGGGACGGTTTGGCTAGGGAAGGAACATAAATGAAGGGCTACCGAAAGGGACACACAAAAGCCTTTAAAGAGCTTACATTGTTCCCTACACCCAATTGCTTAAAATGCAGCCACAGTAAAAGAAAAATTAATAGTGTGGAATTCATAATTTTATAAAACCATGTTCTGCAAAAATTACTATAAACAAAAGTAACCCTGATACATGCAAAAAATGAAACTAGACCATTTTCTTACACCATAAAATTAAATAAACTCAAAATGGATTAATGACTTAAATGTAAGACATGAAAACATAAAGCTCCTAGAAGAAAATGTAAGCAGTAAACTCTTTGACATCTCTCTCAGCAATATGTTTTTAGATATCTCTTCTTGGGCAAGGGAAATAAAAGTAAAACAAATAGAACTATATTAAACTAAAAAGTTTAGAACAGCAAAGGAAACCATTAACAAAACGAAAAGACAATATATTGAATGACAAAAGATATTCACCAGTGATACAATCCATAAGGGGTTACCATATTATTCCATAAGACAATACTTTTGTCTAAAATTGTTAGACCAAAAGTTGGGGGTTGTCTTATACATGGGAGTAACTTGTGTATTGATTTTTTGTTGTTGTTAAATTTATTGGGGTGACATTGGTTGGTAACAATGATATAGTTTCCAGTTGTATAACTCTACCTTACATCGTCTATGTATTGCATTATGTGCTCACTACCCAGAATCAGCTCTCCCTCAATCACCATGTATCTGGTGCCCACTCCCAACTTGTATTGATTTCTTATTCTTGGGTTAGAAAAGTAGGGGTTGTCTTATACCTGGGGCATCTCAAACATGGAAAAATATGGTAAAATACAAAATTTATTTTAAAGCCTCATATAGTCTACGACCAAAAAAACAATCTGATTAAAAAATGGGCAGAAGACCTAAACAGTTCTCTAAAGAGTACACAGAGATGTTCCATGGACTTATAAAAAGATTGTCAACGTTACTAATTATCAGAGCAATAGTCAATACAAATGAAACCATTGTCAACATGTGTATCTTCCATAAATCAACAAACAACAAGTGATGGTGAGGATGTGGTGAAAAGGGAACCATTGTGTACTGTTAATGGGATTGCAAATTGATGTGGCCGCTATGAAAGACAATAAATATGGCGGCCCATAAAATCATTAAAAATAGGATTACATAACCTAGCAATTCCACTTCTGGGTATTTATCCAAAAGAATCCAGAACACTAACTTGAAAATATATTTGCATCCCTATGATTACTGTAGCCATATTACTCAACCATAAAAGAGAATGAAATTTTGCTATTCGTGACAACATAAATAAACTTAGAGAGTATTATGCTAATTGAAATAAGAAAGACAAATACCATGTGATTTTACTTTTATGTGGAATCTAAAAAACAAAATAAACTAATGAACAAAATAGACAAACTCTTAGATACAGAGAATAAACTGATCATTGCAAGATGGAAGGGGGTTGAGGGGCTGGGTAAAAAAGCTAAAAAAAGAAGAAGAAAACAATTTACAATCTGAATAAAAATATTTGTGATATATCACAGGTAGAGGGTTGTGATTATTAATATTTTAGAAAATATTAAAAATGGAGGAAAAGAAACCAAAAAATTTAAGAGACAACTTAGCCAAAGATATGAGCAGTTTTTAAAAAAGATATTAAAGTAGTCCTTAAAAGAATATGAAAAGATACTTAACTATCCTCACAATATAAAATAAAGTCACACAAAGATAATCAGATTAGCAAATATTAAGAAATATAACAACTCACTGTATTAAAAATGCTGTGGAAAGAAAGATACTCAGAATTTTTAATTAAAAATATCCGTCTCTCTCCATGAGGGGTATTTTGCAATAGCTACCAAAATTATTTATCTTTAACCCAGAAGATCCACTTTTGAAAATTTAGCTTAAAGATATAACTCTACATATATGCAAACTCAGATGTAGAAAGCTATGTATTGAACATTATCTTTGTAATTACAAAGCATTATAAAAAATGGGGATGCCTATACATAAAATAATGATTGAATAAATACAATAGCACAGTCTTTGGTGGAGTACTATGCATCTGATTAGAAGAACAAGGAATGTCTGCACTGCTTTATTTTATGATATTGTAAGTAAAAATATAGCACAACAAAAGAAGAAGGTGTACAAGAAAAGTGAAAAGTAAATATACCTGTAGTTGCTCATATATGCACGCACACACACACACAAAAGAATAAAGTAAAAATTAATTATATGAATTACCTATGGGGTAGGTAAGAATGGGCAGTATTGGCATGGAAGAAATGGAGGGGTAGATGATAGACACTTCTTTGAATATACTTTGTCATATTTTTTTGATTTTTGGAACCCTGTGAAAAATATAATCAACAAGAATATAATCAAAGAGGAGGGAGAAAACTCCCAGTATGAAATATAAATAGAACTAAATGAATTAAACACAATCTCAATTAAGTAACATAATCAAAGTGAAGGGGGGTGAGATAAATATTTTTGCAATGGTATTTGGATTATATTCCCTCAAACTAAAGACAAAAAGAATTATGGACAAATGTTTAACTCTAATTTTTATTTTCTTTTTCCCTGTGGATGTATGAATAAACAATTTTGAAATTACTTTCTGTATAATCTAGGATTTAGTAAAATAAGTAAATATATTGTGAAAAATGAAAGACAGATAGCTCATTGTCCAAAATGACATACAGGGATGGGAGAGGTTAGAATGAACCTTGGTGAATTAGACTAGAATCAGAGTTATCTGAATAAACTCATGGTTATGTGCATATGTACTTATAACATATACATGCATATATACACCATACATACATACATATAGAAATACATGTGTGTGTACACATTGGATCATATGCATATATGTACATATATATCCACCTTTATACATCTCTTATCTATTTCTCTGCTAATCTACATATATGCAATTTACCTAATCCACTATATAAGACTGATAGAGAAACTGATGTCTATGGGCAGATTTACACACATTGAGTGAGAGAGGGGTATGTAGGTAGATATGTTTTTGCATGTATATTCATGTATACATACATGTATCTCCTAGCTCTGTTCACTAGACACCTAGCAGTAATTGGTAGCAACATGTATATACTGTGCTCAGCACTTTATTTTCTGAGTAGCATTCTCCACTGAAGGAAAGAGGCTTTCCCTGGGAAAATGGCTGATCCCAGTGTTGAACATGTGCCAGTGGCCTATTACGCCTTGTGTCAGAGAATAAGAAGTGCTCAAAAATGATGGCTACATATGAGAAAGCATATGTGCGATAGAGTTAAACACATTGTCTTCAGCATTTAAAAAATTATTTAGCTATAAAAATTTCAGATTTTGAAGTATGGATTTAAGGTTGACAGAAGTCAGAATTGAACCAATGTGATTAACCTGGTAGAAGTAGTTTTACTACAAATAAATACAAACCAGCATTATGATTTGTAGCACTGAGAGCTGGAGACGAGCTAGGAAATTATCCTTCTTAATTGTTACACAGAATCACTGGTACCTCAGATCACCTTGGAAGTTTCCTGGTTGGTTGCTTTTAACAGCTATTTAGCCTCTTAATTCTCAGCAGTCTACACTGACTTCAATGAGGCCTGTTGCCCACCCCACCTGACCCTACCCAACCCTCTTATAGAAGTGAGATTTAGTTACTGTATTTATCTAACTTCACATCTCTAGATCCTGTTAGAGCCATAATCATAAGGAAACTATAAAAATAGAAAGAATGACCTCCCTCAAGTGGGGCCATTACACGAGGCTTACCACTTCTACCAACAATGCCTTTTCTGTTTTGTCACTTGTGTCCTAATAGAGAAAGACACCAAAAGTGAAGAACGAGAGAGAATTCATAAAGGAATTTGAAGATTAGTGTCTCAGGCACATAAATATATCTTATGTATAAACTTGTAATATAACAAGTGGAAATGTAAATTTTCAAACCACAAAACCCCTGGGTCAAAAGCCACTCTCCCACTTACAGTGGAGGGCTTATTTGACATCACTTAAACTCAATTTCTCTGTCTGAATAGATGTTTAATGATACCCCATGTCTCCTGCAGCCCCTCCTCAAAAAAGTCATAATGTGACTACTATATATCAAGTTCTTGGGAAGAAAAAAGAGTTCTCTCTCTTTACCCTGCATTTATGACTTTCAAATACCTAGCTTTGCATGAATGTTAGCTTTAGAAGGTGGATTTTAAGATTATTTAATTGATTTATTTGTTTATTTATTTATTTGTTTGTTTGTTTGTTTATTTATTGTGAGAGAGAGAGGGAGAGGGAGAGGAAGAGGAAGAGAAAGGCCTAGAGCAGAATGAGGGGCTGCAACAGACAGGAACCAAACTGGGGGCCTCCCGCATGAAAGGCGAGAACTTTGCTGCCATTCCAGCACTTACCAGTTGCACCACAGTTCAGCATATGGGTCTGCAAGGCCTGGAGCTGGGAATCAAATCCCAGACCTCACCATTGTGAGGCAAGCACTCAACTGCTGAGCTAGCCTGGCAACCCTGAAAATAGATTTTTGAAAGGAGTCTAAAACTAAAGCAACAAGAACCCAGCAGGAGATTTAAAACACAGAACCTCTCCCTACATTTCAAGAGTTTCTGTTTTGTTTCCATGTCTCTTCCCATTTTCCTAAATCAGAATCTTTCTGCCAATTGAGAGCCAATAAATTTGTGATCATACCCAAAAACTGCTTAAAAAATGTAATATAAACTATGATCCTCAAATATAGACTAGAAAGGAAGCTAGTATACAAGCATTACTGTGTTTTCCTGAAAAATAGAAATTTAATTTATCTGCAACCTCTTTTATTCATAGAGCTGATTACTATGTGGCTGGGAGCACCAGTTAGAAACAAAAAAAAAAACCCACAAAAAAACAAATAAAACAACCACTTAGGACCAGAGCCCCAAATGGTTATTACAGAATTTTCAGGAAAGGATCGTTTACACAATGACAATGCTACCATGGTCCTCCTTATGATAATAAGATTATGTCCCTCAGCCAAGCTAATAAGTTAATACCATCAATATTTCCCCAGTTCAACATTAGATTAAAGTATCTTTATCTTCCAATTAACCTGCAATTAGAAGTCTTAATATCTGACATTCTCCTGGATTTTGTTTAATCCATACAATGCCAATATTTAAAAATAAGGTCCCCAGGTCAATCAGCTAGAAACCATTCCCAGAAGTTGATGCTAATCGAATTTGTTCGTGCAATTCAGTGAGTATATTGCCATGATAAGTTTTAGAACAGATGTTTGACACTGAAGAAAGCTCTTTATGTTAGGATTTAAATCCCTTTTGTTCAGTAATGACAAAGGTTATTAAAATACACTTTTTGGGGGGATGACCTAATTAAGGCACTTAATCAAAGACAAGCAAAGCAGCAGCTCCCTTGTAACCCTCCCAAGTAAGAGGTTTCTCCGTTTCCAAGTGTAGCCCTGATGAAAACATAGCATGAGAAATGGATAAAATTATGATCTCAGCTGAGAAATTAGCCTTAAGCACTTGTTAATAAAGGCAAATAGAATTTTAGAAACCAACATATAAACTTTGAGAGGTTATTTTATTGCCTTCTGCAACAAGGTAAAGTAGATTGATAAGATTACCTTCCTTATAGTCTTAATTCATTTTTCAAATCTTGGTTGATGATGGGAGGTCGAAAAATTAGAAAAGATTGAATCAGGCTATTCTTTTGGTACAAAGCTGCTTGATCCTTGATTAAACAGGGTTTTCTCCTGGAAAATATTCAAATATACTGCACTCCTCATTCTTGTGTTTTTTTCACATTAAAAAGATTACATTGATTTTTTTTAGATATTCGTGTTTTGAGGTGAATGGTGGAAAACACATATACACACATTCACACACATATGCACACACACACACACACACACACACACTTCTTTCTTCAGGGTCCAAAATTCATCATCCTATTGAACTAATCTTTCTTGTTTAAAATGGGCATTGACATTGTAAGCTCAAAATGGTTATATTTTAGTGTTTCTCTTACCTACTTAAAATCTGGAAAACTAAAAAACATTGAGTAAATAGTCTAAAAAAGTATCCTTCCACAAAGCTAGTCTTCCCCCTAAAATACTCTGAGTATAGGGCTTTGGATTAGATAATTAATTTCATCTTTAAAATTTTCTCAATCCATTTTCACTTAGAAATTACCAATGCTGGACAGCATATCTTGTACACCATTATGATGAAATTCAAGTGTTTGTTTTTTAGGCCTCTGGACATTTTGAATGCATTTAATAAAATAATCTCAGGTTTAAATATTGCATTTGTTACTCCACAGTTTCTGGTACAGTTAGTTAGCATTTTTATTGATGTAATCATAAAAAGCTAGACTAAGAAGACCACCATAAAAGTATCATCAGTCTAATCAAAGCTCCTTGTAGCATTTACTCATATAAATCATGACATTGTCTCTTGCAGACTCACCCTTCAGACCACATATGAACTAAAGTTTCCCTGCATAATTCATATCCATTCAACCAGTCTGACATGCAATAAGAAAGATTTCAGTGACAACCCTCGTTGTGACTCCCTATGGTGAAAATCAAATTCAACTTCTCACTCAACAAAAACTCTCTATCCCTCCACTATCTCCTTTACCAATTCTAAACCAGAATTACTTAACTGAAGCTGTCAGAATATTTGTGAAAAAGCTGTTCCAATTGGACATCTGTAAGAAGTTAAAGTAGGCTGTACCAATTAAAGACTCA
Source organism: Craseonycteris thonglongyai (assembly GCA_004027555.1). Taxonomy (NCBI): domain Eukaryota; kingdom Metazoa; phylum Chordata; class Mammalia; order Chiroptera; family Craseonycteridae; genus Craseonycteris; species Craseonycteris thonglongyai. Next base: position 17,831 of record PVKE010015362.1, read on the forward strand.
TGACCATAGGTCACAATATTTTACTTCCAGATAGAGTTAAAGCCAATTTTTCCCTTTAATGATATGTGTCCATTTTAACCCCAAGCAAATGCACAGCTAGCTTATATGTTAAATAAAAATCTCTGAATATGGGTGAAAAAATATATATAATTAGTTAAAACAAATCTTATATAAAAACAATCTTGTCAATGAGCTGGAGCTTTAAAAACATACCATTGCCTATCCCAAAAAGGGACCTTCCCAGATCAGAGGCCTATTAAAAACCAGAAATGTTAGGCATCTGTTGCTGTGTTGCATGAAGGCAAAGATGGAGATATATTAGTACCATATGTCAAGGAATATGATTCAAAAAACCATCTTTGCTGGTATTTCCCAAAATAAGTTGCCAGGTTTATAGAATAAATAAAATCAAAGATAAATGGCTTTAAAAAATAACCCAAAAACATCTTAAAAATTAAGCCATCCTTCTATCAAAAACTAATATATCTTGATATATGCAATATATTATAGCAATTTTTTTACAAGTGGCTCCTTGAAGTAGACTGCAACTATAGGTATAGCACAATCTATATTTCAAGAGAAATATGTGAGAAATCCTATCAGGAAAATGTGACTCCTTGAATCAGTTGTTTGGGGTGAAAAGGAGGGGGGTGACTGAAGATGAAATTGGATCTCATTGTTTGTTATTGTGCCAGCAATTCCTGATCCTTTAAAAGTTCAAAGGTGATACAAATTTGCCTCACAGGGTCACAATTTACTCTGTGGTACCCCATTATAGGCAGATAGATGGAGTATCATTAATAAGCTATAGTGTTGACTCTGCTTGAGACCTCTCAGCTTGGATTGTGACTGAGTTTTGTGGTTGAAAATTGAGGAGCTTCTACTGACCAAAGAAAAGCTTCAAGGTCTGAGGAATGGGTTTCATTCTTTTTTTTTAATTTTCTCCAAGATTTATTTTATTGTTTTTGACAGAGAGACAGAGAGAAGGGGGAGGGCCCAGGGCAGTCTCCACAGTTGAACATCATTAGTTCTGAACATAGTTTCATTCCACACAGGTGGGTGGGGGGCCTCACAGGGCAGGAACCGGACGGGGGCCTCCCACATGGGAAGTTCGCCCCGGCAAGAACTGAACTGGGGTCCATATCTGAGTTCAGCATATGGGTCTACACAGGCTGTGGCCGGGATTCGATCCTTAGATCCCAAGGCGGCAAAACAAGCATTTAACCCACTCAGCCACCCCGGCTGCCCTGGGTTTCCTTCTTTTGACAGAATAACTATATCACCAGTTCTTTCAAGACAGCAGGGAAAATATCAAAAATGTCAATCTTCCTATTCACAAGTGAGGAAAGGGGAGCATGGTGGTAACATTTAGTAATGAGAATTGGATCCTCTTAGGTGGAAAAAATAAAAAAGCAAAACAACAGTTGAATTATCCTGGCAGTGGTCAAAATGAGGAAGTAGCTAAGGCACTATCTAATTTACGGAGAGCTCACTAACCTTGTAAAGTATTGATTAATCTAACTAATCTTGTGTAATCACGTTGTTTCTGAAGTAATAACTAAGCCTATCTTTAAGAAAAAGAGAGGGTGGTGTCCTTAATTAGTTTATAGCTATAATTTCCAAACAGGAAAATAGTCTTAAGGGGCACATATCTCAGGGAGTAGATACAGTAACTAGATCTAGAGTCAGTAGAAGCAAGAAGTCTATACTCATGAAATTAAAGACAATATATTACCAAGAAACGTTCTGTGGAAATGAGAAACAAACGGAAAAACTGCTCTTTCTGAGGTGGTATGTAATAAGGTCTCTCTGAAGGAAAAGGGAAGGCCTCAGGAGGAAGCTTATGTTCCTGGGACTTCATAACTATCCCATCTATTCCCAGGAATGTGGAATACTTCTTACCATCATTGGGAAACTCGTGGGTGAATATACTTACAAATAATGCAAAAGGCATATAGAAGCAGTGTTTAAAACCCATTTCCCAGGATCATACTCATCCAAAGGTGGGAAAGCATGCCTAAGTTCTTTTTAGTATATCTTCATATGGAAAAAGAAGATAAACTTTAAGTTGGCTTTAGTGTGACCAGGTATATGTAAGAAAAAAAAGAATGAGAGAGAAAAAGTGAACCTACGCTCCTTGAATAATTTTATATAGGTTTTCTTGGCAAGTTATAAAGTGTACAAGTAAGCATTTCTATTTTGTACTGAGTTAACAAACTCCTTAAAATCTCAGAGGCTCACAACAGCAAACATTTAGTGACTACTTACGTTAAATATTGTCTGGAGACAGGTGACAATCTGCTCAACTGCTCTGCTCACAATGTTATCCTCTCTGAGTCTGCTGCATGGTGGCTTCTCTCTGGATGGTGCCTTTTGGTTGCCAGAGGTCTAGCAAAACCACACAGTGCTCTTAAGGTTTCTGCTTGCATTGTCTGCAAAGGTCACATGGGTGCCTCTGATGTCAATTAGGTGCGACATGACCTTGTCCCCACAGGAAGCACTGGGGATCACATGGCAACAGACAGGGATGGATAATACTTTCACAGGCAGGACAGAGAATATCTGGAAACAGTAATAATAATATACCACAAATGGAAACTTCTGACATGATCAAGAAAGGATACTCCCTACTTTCTTAACAACTAGTCAAACAAATTTCAAAACAGGTAACACTTTTAACCACACTAGAAACTTAATAGAATTATTTTTGGGATATCATCTACTAATATTTTAATTGGAGGTACTTAGGGGTTGGGTTGATAAAAACTTTTTAGGGAACCCAAAGATGTCCAAAAGGGACATCTTTTTCCAGAAAAGATTTTAAGACAAAGAAAATATCTCAGGAATCTACCAGTAAGTTTTTCTTGCCCTTGGGAACTATGTCAGGTCATTCAAAGGGTACTTCTGGGAGTAAAGATGCAGAGAAGCCAGTTCAGGTAAGTTCAGATGAGTACCAGTCACCAAACCACATCACTGACTTGAAAGTACTAACTCTATACCCTAGGATAGGAGCATACCACAAGATTAAAATACATAATAAAAACTTAATTAGCTAAAACCTAGTAAATTGGCATATTGAATAAATTGGTATATTTTACTCTGCAAAAACTTCAGAAGGAAAAAGCAAATATAGCAGAACAAATACGTTGAAAGAGCTGGTATATACATTCTGATAGTTTATTAGAAATTCACCTAAATCTCTCTCATCTATGCTGGACTAAATAGTGATGTAGGTGTACTGAGGGAAAAAATCCCCCAGTAATTATATGTTCAATCCATATTATTTAAAAAGAGGAAATTAGGTATGGCTCTTCTTTAGAATATTTTAAAACAATTTTTTGAACTATTAAGTGTTGTCTTTAAGAATTAATCAGAAAATTTACCAATCTACTCCATTTTCTGAATTTATAAACCTAATTTTATGTTTTTACTCTCTAACAGGAATAGGTTAGCTTATAGGTTAGCTTTTCACAAGTGTGAAAGAGATTTCATTCACTTATTTATATCAGTCATTTGTCCATTCATTGTTACCAAGAGTTTTAAGAGCTACCTAATCTGTTAGTTAGCCTCAGTTTCCTTATTTGTAAAAGGAGATTAGTTTTTGTAAGCACCAAATGAGATATGCAAAGATTTAGAACATTACCTGACACTGAGCACATGCTCAATAAATGTTGGTTATTTTTAAAAATAACTTATTCATCCATTTAACAAATATCACAGTTAGGCCTTATTGTCAAGCAGGCCAGTGGAAAGGAGTGGGGTTGGGTGGAAAACTTGTGCCAAGCATAAGAGAACTTTGTATTCTCTTTGAAATTCTTTTTTCTCTAGCTCCTTTCTCGGTGACATAACATATCTTAATTTGGACAACTGATCATTGCTCAAACCTAAGTAGAATGTTGTTAAAACTTAGAAAATTTCACTAAACAGATGTAAGTAGAAACTAAGCCTTTTAATAAATGCCACTTTAAGATAATTTCCTAGCCTCCTCTCAAATAGATACCTGCTTCTAAATTCCATTATTTCAAGAGATGTTTATTTGCATTAAGGGAGAAAAATAAATTTATGCATCAAAAATAAATTCAACCAAAATTTTAAGAAGCATATTTCAGTGATTCTTCTCTAACCTACATTTAGTTGATGGCCTGACTCAACTACCTACCTACTTTTGTCAGAGGTATGGCCAGAGAAGTTCGAGATGACTAGGAACCATTCTTTCTTTTGAGAGGCTTACAATCCACTCAAAGATTAATTTTAGTATACAAATTGCTCACTACAATAGAACATTAAACAACTTGCAATTCTGTGAAACTTCCATGTTCTCTCCCAACCCTGGGTGTCCTGTTTACCTTGCTTTCTGAAAACTAAAAAGCCCTGATTTATAATGTTTGCTGATATCCATGTTCAAAATCCTCCCATCGCAGCTGATTTCAAGTAATCAACAGTTGAACTAACTCTTAAAGTTCCTGAATATTTAACATATTATTATTATATAATGTTATTGATCAAATCTTAGGGGTCACCACAACCTAGCTCAGCATCCTAATGACCCACCTCTATGATCTCTGTACCAACTTGTTCTAAAATTCCTTTCTCCTCTGGATTGGTTAATTGCTATACAAATTTTAAGCTCCACTCATGCCACTTGCTTCAGGAAGTCTTTCCAAATCATCTTCCTCTCTTCCTCACTGCTCCTCCAGGACCCTGGACTAACCACAATATGTATCACACTCTATGGAGAGCACCCGTGTGCTTATCCACCTTTCCCAGGGACTTGTGAACAACTAGAGTCAGAATCTATGCCTTCTCTCTAATACCTCATTGTATGGTACACTTTTCTTGTTAAGACTAAATCAACACATACATGAAAATAAACACCACGGGAGGAGTACTACATACCTTGATAGTTTGATTAAAGAGAAAAAAGGGATCAAGAAAGTTCTCATGGAACAGACGGCACTGAGGATAGGTTGGAGAATGGGTAGTATTTCTATCAGGAGAGACTGGGAATTGGGGAGAACATTCCATGAAGAGCAAATGACATGAACGCAAAGTTTAGGTGTAAAACTATGAGGCGTGTTCAGTGGAAAATGGATTGATCATCCAGTCCGGGAGGAGGGTAGGTTACCTGTTAGAAAGCAATGTGGGAAGTCAGTCTGCTTGGGTTACAGAGTATAGAAGTCTGAAGGTCTGGGAGAGGAAACTGCATTTAATTTGGTCAGCAATGGGGATTATTAAAAGCATTTGAGGCAGTGGATTACATAATTAGAGCTAAGCTTTAGGAAGACTATTCTGACAGGAGAGTGAAGGAGAGACTGTTATAAAGAAAGAGGAGATAGAGGAACATGGAAAATAAAGATATGTGAAATTCGGGAGTTTTAATGAGGGCATACATTAAGGATAGTGAATTTTAGAGATATATAGAGCTAGAAATTGTACAGCAGAAATATATCAGTGACATTTCCCCCACTTTGAATACAAACAAATAATAAGCACACAGGCCGAACAACAGCAACAGTGAGCCTATATTGCTCTTTAACCTTCAAATAACTTCTTTCTTTCTTCCTTCTTCTCTTTCCCTTGCCTCCCTTTTCTCTTTCAATTTTAATAAGGCTGTAGTTCTATATCAAATATGAAAAATTCTTTATCACAGGAGTGATAGTAATAGCCAATATCAGTCTCTGTACTTCCAATATCTTTGCCAAAGAACCATGTACAGTCTCATTAATAGGAGAGTGATTGTACATTTAAGAAATGGAATATATAACCATAATGCTTTGCATGTCCCAAGTATTGTGGAATAAATTTTTCCATCAGCTCTTTAAAAACATTATGTGAAACAATGTATCATTATATATTGGTGAATCTAAAAATAAGTTTATAAACGAAAATCAGAATCATGCATTCAACTCCGGATTATAAAAACCAGATGACATAAGTAGTAATTCTCTTGTAGCATACCATGTAATTACAAACAAACTCTCTCCCTTGACTTGATCATAAGCTTGCTCTTCAAAGCAAATTGATATGCTTTGTTTTAATCCTTAATGAGTAAGTCATCTCCGAATCATAAGAAATCCCAAACAAGAGTCTCTATCTCAATTCTCATTATAAAGATATCATTAATTTAGAGGCTATCAAATAGGTAGGCTACCTTTCACAATACTTTATCTTATCGACTATTGTTTTAATTTTTCAAGTTAAGGGTAATGGATGTTTCATAGGCAGTTAATGGATAAATTTATGATGTTACGGACCTAAGATATATATCATATGGATTTTCTGGGTAGAGCTATATATTAAATAAAATAGTATTAATAAATCATTCAGGCCTAAAGCTTTTACACAAAGCACAAAACTCTGGATAAACAGAGAATAGAGTCCATTGGCACTTGGTTGAAGTATAATTTCTATCAGTTTATCTTTATTTATAGAATGGAAAGAAAATAAGAATCATCACAGGTCTCTTCTTGCCCTAAATCCTCTTCAGCTATCACTTCCTCTGTGAATTAGTTATTCTTAATTTAGCTCATTTTGCTTCTGTATCAGTATTTACAAAAATGTTTTTTTTGTGTGTCATATGGCATTGAAATGATTTATTTACATGTTTGTCTTCCCTTGAAAATAGGGGCATTGTCTTTTGTTACTGTATACCCCATGCCCTGAACCATACAGAACCAACCCCATATTAGGCCCTCTATAAATATTTATCAGAGTAAACTAGTGTGTGCTCATGTTGAATTTTTTCTGTTTCACATTTATGCATGTATCAAAAACACAGACACTTCTATAGCCCATTTACCCACAACTTCTAGGGAAGAATTATTAGCCATTTCATTATGAAACCACAAGTGCTCATTTGTAGACTAGAGGACACTTAAAACACAACAACACAATGTGAAGTGTTGAAATAAATAGGCATCATCTTCTTAATGCACAAGCTTAGGTGTAGAATTGGAGGTTAATGCTAGACTCCTCTTATTGAATACAGATAAAATCTCAATGGGAAGGAAATGAACTGATACTTTAAGAACTGCAATTAAAAACATAACTGTTGGTGTTAAATTGCTGCAGCAAGCTAATGCTGGATGAAGGGGAAAGTCTAGCTTATAATATCAGCCTATCAAAAGGCAGGTCCTAGTGGGAAGGCAATCCTGAAGGCTATGCTTTTAATCACAAGAGATTGTGGTAAAGGATTGTTTTTCTCAATTAGCGGGAGAGTGGGGGGGAGCATAACTCTTCACAACAACTATGTTGACAATAAAGCCCAAGGAAAAACCAAACAAGTTGGACACACCTGCTAAAAAATGAGGAATCATGAAATCAAGTTTATCAAGATAGCACCTCCTACACTTGTTTTGAGGTTTCCAATAGGTAATAAATGTAGTAATATTTCTCCTATATTTAAGCCAACAGAGTAACTGATTACCCTATTCAGAAGCTAACCAAGCTCTCTAGTGGTTATCACTCAAAGGGTAGCTAGGGAGAGAAAGGTCCTCCCTCCCTACTGGGGACAGCTTTTATATGACAATTCATTTGTGAGAGACTTACACACTCACTCAAGGCTGGTATTTAAATTACCATCCTTAATTATAATTGCTGGATGCAATGAATAATCTGTGGATGGTTTTGAGTTGCTGCCAAAAATAATCTATCTCCTAAAGGGTTGGGGAGGGGGAAGAATAAGTTTTATGGGAAGAGAAGCTCTTTTCCCATAAACGATGAATCAATCCATTATATTTGTGATAATCAATGACCTGGATCCTCTTCTTGTCAAGGAGGGAGAAGGGAAAAACTTAGTGGCCAATCATTAATTCATTTATTACACTAATATTAATCATGTGGAAATAATGTGATATTAATGTGACTATAATGTACACTTCAATAAGAATGTTTACTTTAGAATAAAAATGTGAATGGGTTTTGTTTCTAACTTAGTTACCTAACAAGTGCTTCCTAAAAATTTTAAGGGAAAAAGAAAACATCTGATATGCTTTCTACTTGAGTATAGAACCAGGGAGAATTATATTGAGGGCTCACTGTAAATTTCCTGGTTGGCCCAAGCGCTGTTTGAGTCAGTCAGCACTTGTGACGGTGAAATGTTCTTCCAGGAAATATGTATCACTAAAACTGCTCGGGCAGGAGTGGCAGCCGAGGCAGGTTTCTGGGAACAGAATTTAATCTCTAATGGTGCCTGTCGTTTATTGAAAGGATTTTGAGAAGGATGAGCAAGTAGAGTGATAAAGCCTGACTTATGATCTTGGATTTAAGAATCTTTCAGGAATGACCTCAATCCAATCTCTAAAAATGTGTGGTGGAATCATTTCTGAGGACTCTGAGGCAGAAACAACCTCAATTCAACAGATTCAGTGCTTCGATAGTTAAAGAATAACTGGTCAATGTCCATTCCCGCTGGCTTAGCCCTAGGTCAGGCTGCGTCTATACTGGAACAACTCAGTGGCTAGGTGATCTGGCTAACTTTTGAAGCTATAGAAGCTTACTGTCCAACTCTCCTTGCTTAGGCTGCCCACTTTCTCTGACTTCTCATGTCAAACAGAGCAGCTCAGAGTTCCCCGTATAAACAAACCACACTGTTTTGCCTCCTTGCTTTGTTCATCCTCAGACTAGGTTACTCCTTGTGTTTTCAAGTCCAAGTCAAGCATCATGTCCTCCAGAAAGCCCTTCCTGTTACTTCCTTACCCTCATTCATGTCTGTGCTCTCTGCCACACAGTTCAAATGGCCATTTACCATTCTCCCACTAAGTTAGTAATATCTCAACACTTAGTTGTGTTTCTTAATTCATCTTTCTATCCTCAGCAATTTACTGAGTACCTGCCACATAATACAGAGCTCAAAAAATGTTAAATGAATAACTTGAATATGTGAACAAATATTGTTTATAGCATGCTTGAATATAGGTCTTTTATTTTTATTTGAAGTTTTTTTGGCCATACTAGGCACATCAGTTGGTTCCCACATATTTTTCTAGGATATTGAATTTGTTGACTGTTTTGTTTTGTTTTGTTATGTTTACAATTTATTAATCTTTTTTTCTTGGTAATCACCAGTGTCACCCTTCTTTAATTTAAGCACGTCTCTGCTGCCCAGGCTAAATTTGTACTATTAATTTCATCTTTTTTTTAAAAGTATTTTATCTGTTATGTTTGCAATAATTTGGAAGAAAAATCTTGTGGATATATCTTACTGACATAATCATTTCTCCATCTATGAAACTGAAAAACTAATAATTAACGCCAAATCTTATGACTTAAAATGACATGAAAGATAAAAGTTATTGATATAAAGCTATAATAATGAATGTCAGACCTCTTTCTTTGCCATGCCTCTGATAGATTTTTATATACTATGGGGGGAAAAGAGGGATAAAAACACTTACTCCTTTGGGTCAGTGCTCTTCTATATGCCAATTATATGTGCATCCAACTTCCTATAAGTTTATAATTTTATGGATGCTCTTCAGGCTTCTCACATTTGACCCATGTAAAAAATAAATGCCTGTAGATCTCATTTCCCTTCTATATTCTATGTAAGCAACCACACCAGTATTTTCTCAGTGACTGAGGGCTAGAACTCACAGCCTGTGACGGTCTCTTTTCAGTCCCCACATTGGATCAGTCACCTAGTACTGAATGCTGTCACTGCTACCTCCAAATGCTCTCTTGAGAGTTTCCTTTCTTTCCCATCTCCACTGCCTCTATGCTAGCTTAGGACCTTGTCATCTTCTATTTGATTCCCGTAGTAGTTCCTGAGTTAGCCTTTCCCTTCCACACTTTCCTGCAAACTCCCCTCTCTAAAACATAGTCTTAAATGACTATGAGATTAAATCTGAAGTTCCTAGGCTAATACACATGGCCCTTTCCAATCTGTCCCCCAAACACACTTCCGTATTTATTTCATGCCACTGTAAACTCACTCTTTTCTCTGGTCACATACACATTTAGAGCACAGTATTTTGTGCTAAGAATGGTCAGGGAAGGCAGGGAAGACATATTTGTAAAGGACCAAGCATTATGCTTCGGTCTTATGTTTCTCTCCTTTTATCTTCACAAGAACTCCATGAGGAGGCTATAATTACTATATTTAAAAAATGAAAAAGCTGGAAGCTGGGATGGCTCAGTGGGCTAAGCGCTCACTTTGCAGCGCCGGGGACCGAGAATCAGATTCCGGCCTCGGTCCCAGCCTGTGGGGACCCATATGCTGAACTGGGGAGTTCCCCCAGTTCAGCTCTCTCTCTGTCTCTGTATCTCTCTCTCTCTCTCTCTCTCTCTCTGTCAAAAATAAAAATTAAAAAATAAAAATAAGAATTCTCTGGGGAAGCCGGGATGGCTCAGTAGGTTAGATGCTCACTTTGCAGTGCTGGTGACCGGGGATTGAGTCCCGGCCCCAGCTCGTGTGGAATCATGTGCTGAACTGGGAGCTCCCCCAATTCAGTTCTCTCTCTGTCTCTGTCTCTGTATCTCTCTCTCTCTCTCTCTCTCTCTGTCCAAAATAAAAATAAATAAATAAATATATATTAAAAAATAAAAATAAAATGAAAAAGCAACCAGAACAAATCTTGGCTTAGAGGAACTCCATTCAAGATGTTCTAAATGTATTAGGGCTACATTGATTATTAAAAATTACATAGGTGTCAGGTGTACAGCTCTATAGTACTTTGTATATACATTATAATATGCTTACTGTTTTTCAAAAGTGCTTTTGTGTGTTCTTTCAAAAGTGCCTGTGTGTTCTTTCAAGGGGACTTTCTTCTTTCTGATACACTCTTGCCCCGTCTCCCCGAGTCCATCTAATAATCTATTCAGGTTCTTCACTCAAATTCAAAATAATTTCTTCTATGGAATTTATTCCAACTTCTTTTCTCTCTTGATGTTTCACACGTAAACCTGCTCATTTGCTTTGTCCATCCAAGTGCAACTGCAATTACCAAACTATGCCACCTTGAGTGGCAAGAAGAATATTTTACACATATTGACTTGTAATCCCAGCACCTTATATAATATTTGGCACATAATGGGAGCTCTAACCATACTTTTAAAGCACTAATTGAATGAATGTATTCCTGGAATGAAGATATCAGGTATATATATCTTTCCCTGAAAATTCAGATATGAAAGAGAAATTTCATTATCTTTTAAAATCAAATATTAAATCAAATTAAATCTTACTCTGAGCCTCCATCCCACTGAGCTGATGGTAAATTTAATCTCATCATTATGGGAGGCCTCAAATCTAAAAACCTATGTGGTTCCCAAAAGTTGACAACCAGGAAAAGGGCCCTAGTTTTAATTCCACCATGGTCACCTTAGATTTTTCCACTGCCCAACCTCCATACCCTCATGGTCAGGTGACTCTACTTGTACCAAGCCTGAACAAGGAATCTCTGTTAAGACTGGAAGATTAATGGTTAGAGTCCTGCCTTTCTATATGCACCATGGGACCATTCCCCTCTGAGGTTCTGCCTTCTCCCCTATAGAACTCTTGGTCTTGAGGAATATCCCCACTCTTTCCTACTATTTTCATAGCCTCTTTCTTCCTCATGATAGCTAGGACTTGCTTCTGTCCCTCATCCTCTCTGTGAGAAAAAGAAAAGAGGAGTTGAATATTGTTTAGCTATCTTTGGCTTTAGGTTCTTGGACACAATCATGGCTGAGTTAAGCAAGTGCAAAGGACTTACGTAGCTACTTTCTTTGAATGAGAGAAAAAGAAAAAAAGGGACTAAGTCTGATGGTACTTATTCTCTCTGATTCTTCTCACCTATAAAAACAAAGCATACAGTATCTTTATGTCTATATACTTGTTTTGGATACCACCTAGTATATCATTTGGTGGTAGGGGGTGGGGGGAGTGGCAGTACAATGCAGTAGTTAAAGCATGAACTCTAGAGTCAGATTGTTTTAAGTTCAAATCCAAGTTCCATTACTTAAGTATCATCTCTGTGTCTTTGTTTACCTATCTGTAAAATGGGTATGATAGCACATTCTTCATAGGTTTGTGGTTATAAAATTAATGTATAAAAAGATTTAGGACAATGATTGGCACATAATAAGTTCCATATATAGGTTAATACTTCGCTGTATTGTGTTCTTTAGTTACCTAATACAATATCTTGCCTTCATCTTGCCTTCTGGGTAACTTACTACAAGGTTTTTTATCTCTGATACTTCTTCTAAATATTAGTTGCAAAATTCCAAGTGGATATTGAAAAAATGTCTCCACGTATCTGATAACATCAAAAAATCACATGTTAAAACCAACTATCATTTCACCTAGACACCTCTATTTTCATTAACTTTGTTTCCTTCTTTTCCTATGCCCTCAAAGCAAGTCAGTAGGTCTATTGACTCTCCACTCCCCTTCCTTTTCACTACCACCACTCTAGTCCAGACCTAATTACCTATTTCAGAGCAAACAAAACAGCCTATGCAGTGCTTCAAATTAGAAATAATTTTGAACTGAATGAAAATAAAAATATAGTATTATCAAAATTTATGGGATGCCTTATGGAGGGAAAAGTTGATAGCACTAAATGCCTATATTAAAAAAATAGAAAGCTCTTAAATCAATGATTACCTCTTTCACTTTAAGAAACTAGGAAAAGGAGAACCAATTGACTCCTTGACATATGAATTAAATGAAATTCTATCTGAGCAAAAAATACTATTAATTTTCAAGTTAACATTTGTGGGTGCAATATCCAGTATTGGGTTCACATAACTTGTAAATTTCTATTCCAAATCTGGAATATTTGGTAGTGATAAATTATGTACAACCCAGCCGTCCTTTGAACTTCATCAGTGACTCATCTATGGAGATATCATCATCCAGAATGTAAACTGTTCAAACTTATTGTTCAAATAGTCAACTATAATTCACATTTTTTGTATTCTGTCTTCTTTATATACAATTTCATTATCCACAAAGTGAAGAAAATGTGATATAGCCAAGAAACACATATGAGGCAAAGTTTTTTTAAGATAACAGTGTCTCTAATATTGTTCTTTTTGACCAGTACATGTCTATTTTAGATATTTGCACTTGTGACATTATGATATATTGACAAAATTCATTTCATTATTTGTTGCTGGAAACCATTTATTCTTTTTTGATTTCTGATCCTTTGTCTTTTTATTTGCATATCTATTTGTTTCTAAACACAAGGAGGCATAGAATTTGCTACTGGTCTTCACAAAACTAAAGTGTTTATACCAGCAATTTGGGTAAATGGTTTTATATTTGGAATATTTTCTTTTTCTTTCCAATTTCATTCTTAATTTCCTGAATCACAACCATCACTGATTGATATAGATCTAGGTCTTACATGTTTAAGAATATGACATTGGATAGGGCTATGTTTACAGAAATTGGAATCTTCCATTGGTCAGCCATATGAATTTGTTGAATATCAGTCTCACTGTTTTCACTCAAATACCCTACTTGGCTTTCAGTATCACTTTCATACAAATTCAAAACAGACATCTTAAAGAGATTATTTCTACAGTTCACACTTTAACACTGAATGAATATGTATAATTATTTCTTGATAATATTTGTACTATAACTGCACTCAAAACAAATTAAATCTGCAGGTATCTTAGAGACATCAATGTTTACAATGGCTTAAGAAACATATGATATATCTAAGATGTCTTTGTATGTCAAAGGGTAAAATCAAAGTAAATAAGACAAAAGGTAATAAAGATCAGAGTAGAATCACTTAAATAAAAAATAAAAACATCATTAAAACTAAATTATCTTTCTGTGGAACCAATAATATTGCTAAACCTTGAGTCAGGTTGAACAGAAAAAAAAAAAAAGACAAATGAGCAATATCAAGAATAAGAGAGGTCTACACTGCAGATTTGACAAGTATTTTAAGGATAATAAAGGAATGTCATGAAAAATTCTATGCAAATAAATTCAGTAACTTAGAGGAAATAAACAAATTCCTTGAAAAACACAAACCACCAAACCTCACACAAAAAGAAATAGAGAACCTGAATAGCTGTAACCATTAAGAAATTTTCTATTTAAAAAACCAAGCCTAACCAACAAAACAAACATTCCCTTAAGAAAGTCTCAGTTTCAGATAGCATCACTGGTAAATTCTACCAAATTTAAGTAAGATAAAATACTACTTCTACACAAATTCTTCCAGAAAATTGAATAAAAAACGCTTCTCAACTCATTTTATGAGTCCAGCATTGCCCTAATACAGGGGTTCCCAACCTTTTTATACCCTAGGGTGCATTCTAAAATATCAGTAGGGTGGCGGGCACCAGCTATTTCTAAGGATATTTATTATTGGACAAGAATAAAAAATAATAAACAAAAATAATTTTAAAATAATAAATTTATTGTACAAATTATATACACACAAAGAAACATATATACAAAATGTAATAAAAAGTAAATAAAAAACACATGTATAATAAAATCATTTAAAAAAACATAAAAGAAAACATAAAAAAAAACAATCTGTCAGTGTGATCTTTGGCATTGCATTTCATTGGCCAGTGCCTCGTAATTAGGAGAGTATGACAACAACCCTGTTAGCAAACAATTATTAAGATGCTCATCGGTAAGTCGAGATCTATATCGTGATTTTATCAAATTCATGTTTGAAAACAAAGATTCGCATAAATACGTTGACCCGAAAAACGATTTGATTTTATATGCCGCTTTTCTAAAAAATGGGAACCTTTCTTTGTTGACTATGTTCCATAAGTCCTCTGATATTAAGGATTTTAGCAAAATATCATTCTTAAGGTTCAAAATTTCTAACTCTAGTTCTTCTGCTTTCCCCTGAACAAGGTCTGCAATACATGTGGCCAGTTCTATTACATTTATTTGGCAAGTAAAAGGATTGATCCAGAAGGAGACAATTGGCTCGCTATTTGTAAACTGCAGAAATCTCTCTTCAAACTGTTTTTGAAGCACTTACAGGGTCTCAATAAATGATGACACATTTAATTCATTGTTACCTAGCATTTTCCTCATATATGGGAAGTGCACGAGAGACTTGTTATGCAGATGTGATATCAACAAAGTCAATTTCACTTTAAATGCGTTTACAGAGCTTATCATTTCAGCTCTATTTTTGTCTTTTCCCTGCAACTCCAAATGGAATCTAATTTTTCCATGGTGTCAGCAAGAAAACCCAAATCCACCAGCCAGCAAGAGTCTGTTAGTTCATCATCATTTTCATTTTTATCATGTGTAAATGTTTTTATTTCTTCAATTAAGTTCATAAATCTTGTATGAACTCTACCTTTACTGAGCCAATGTACTTCAGTATGCAGGATGAGATCGTGTTCTTCATCTTCAGTATCTTCTAACAGGGCCTTGAAAAGTTGGTGTTGCAATGGAGCTGCTTGAATAGAGTTGATTATGTTTGTGACTATTTTCATAACATGTTCAAAGGGCAGTATTTTACAACACAAAGCTTCCTGATGGATAATACAGTGGTAGGACATAAAGTTTGAAAATGATTCATCTTTCCTGCAAAGGGCAATAAATCCTTTGTTTTTACCCACGATTGCTGGTGCCCCATCGGTAGTTATCGCAGACAACTTATGCAAAGGCATGTTTATTGACCTGGCATATGTTCTGAAAGTTTTATAAATATCCTCACCTCTCGTCTGTCCTTTCATTGGTAATATTTGCAACAGCTCCTCTTTTACTGTGAAGTTACTAAATACCATTCTCACCATAACTGCCAACTGTGCGGTGTCTG